>JH152762.1:11721-27832 GCA_000226015.1 Mnemiopsis leidyi | reverse complement strand
CCGTCTCGCGCGCGGCTCGCAGCTTGCTGCTTTCCTAACGTTTCGTTAAAACGGTAGACGGATATCATTTCGTCAAGCGATTTGACGAGATGATATCCGTTTAACGTTCAGCTTTAGCTGCGTGAGTCGGGTATCACCGCGACAACAAGCTATGCTCGCGCGCCCTATTGCTTTTGCGTCGCGCGTCCGTCCTAATTTCGCGCTAAGCTCGCACAGGGATATACGTGTTTAGCAAATATTGAGCAATTTCTATGTGTTTTGCTACACGTACACATTGCCTAGCCCTGCTGCCACGAAGCGGCAGCCTTCGACGCGCGCGGCCACGCCTTGTCTCACGTTGTGACCCTTTTCGCGCGCGGCCACGCCGCCGCGCGCGCCGGAGGCTGCCGCTTCGCGGCAGCAGGGCTATGCAACGTGTAGCAAGCCACGCCTAAAACGTGAAATAGTGTGTGTGCGTGCTGCTCACTTACGTGCGATGCTTTGTCCTGTCGCGGCCATCGCGCGCTCTTTCTGGTGACATAAATTTCATCGCGAGCAGGGGCGCTTAGCAGTACCACCGTAATTGAAATATGTTGTAACTTTTAAATGTTTGTTGAGCGGTTAAACCAGGCCAGAATTGCGTGAGAGCAATGGCCGTGACGGTAGGTTAGTCTTGAAGAATTTGTCGGAACAATAGAAAACCCCTCGGTGTTAATATGTAATAGTAGAATTAGAAACAATATGAAGATATAATATAATACACTTTTACTTATACAAAATATCACATCTTGCATCTGTACATAAGTTATCTTATAGATAAATAAATACTCTTCAAAACTTGTTAAGTGTAACAATAAATATAGCAAACTTATTCACCGTGTTTGACCTTGAACCATGATCGTATAACTATAATTGTACCCATGACGCAAACCAGTACCGTTTGTGATTTATGACAGTAAATATACACAATACAGAATTAATGTTGTACGATTTCTTAACAGTGGCATTGAACAGTAAAACGATTGCTATTATATTTATATATTGAGAAGTAGATCGACGGCAGAAACAGTAATTTCCGAAGTAATATACTGAAATTATCTCTGAAAATAGTCTTATGGCAAATATCTGAAACTTGATCTCTGAAATTCAAATTCTACAAAATTCACCACTTTAATTCATAAGAGCAGCCATAAAAATAAAATCTGTGGTTTACTTTTCCGTAATAATTTTAACATCATGTACAATTACAAAGATGAAAATCTGTGACAAAAATTTAAACGTTGTATCAGACACCAGGATACAAGCTGCACTACTGATTGTCAGTGTTGTAGTTAAAGAGTTTACATTTGTGAAGATCCTTGTCTTGACATTCCCTTGCCTTGTCGAAGTAGATGTACCCACCCTTACGAGACAGCAGAACTTTGATGTAACCATTGTGCGGCCACCGCTTTACTTCGTTGTCTGATATCCCTGGAGTGGAAATAGAAACTAGTGCGAAACAAGATGATTTTATGTAAGTGGTAAAAAACTTGAAAAAGAACAAAAGTTAACAATAATAGTTATTGGGAGTAACGTGAGTTCCTTCTTCTTGGATAACTATAAGTTCCTTCTTCTTGGATAACTATAAGTGCGCTGCGGTGTTACAGCTTTTCAAGTTTGTGTGATAACATTATTTCTGTTTGTGATGTAAAGTAAAACTTTGTGTTAATTATTATTCCCTCTCCTCTTTTGGTCTTAAGTATTTATATTCCTGAACTTGGCGAAGAAGATTCGATCACAAAGATATTAAGATCCGGACTGTATGAGCATTCAGGAACAATATCCACTCCTTTAGACTCCAAATAGGCATGTGTTCTCTCTGCCTATTACAATGTAGCCTTTTTTAATCGGAGAATGATATTTTTGAACGCCATCATTTTCTCCTAAGATTACTGAATAGGTTCTCTTTGTCCTTCAAAGCCTCCACCATATAATTAGCTATGACACTGTACACCTTAATTGCCATCAGTTGCTTTTGGAATTATTGAAGCTGTAAAATTATTAAATCCGGTGCGGAGCCCACAACGAACCTTGCTTGGAGGTTATCAGTTAATTGGGCGGCAAACTTGCCCACCGTAAGATCTGAAATTAGAATTGCCACACTTCATTTGTAAACCGGTGACACAAAGCGCAGTAATTTTCTGAATTAACGACGCCACTATAAGTATAAGCCCTCCAAAACATGGAAAATGTATGCAAAATGTCCTCAAATATAACGCTGTCTCTTTTATTCTTTGTCAAATCTCAATCTGGTTTAAGTGTAAATCGTTTTGTCACAGCCTTAGTATGTATTTGTATTTTTTTTGTATTTGCTACACCTGTACCGGATCTGTCAGGAATATATGTCAGAAAGATTTGTCAGGAAGATACGTCAGGAAAATATGTCAGAACGATATGTCAGGAAGATAGATAAGAAAGTATTGAGATGAGCTGTGTTATTTACACACAAAAAACACACCTTGCACATGACAATACTCTTTAAGATCTCTGTACCCAGCAGTCTGGAATCTGTAACATTCCTCCACAGCTTCCGACCAGTGTGTCGCTCTTTTTAGACCTGGTTAGTTTTGTACATAAACAATTATCTATTTGATCAATTTTAAAAGAGTTAATACATCTATGCAACGTTAGAAACATATATGTCACAAATCAGCGAGGTTAAGCATCCCTAAAAGTAGAAAATCTTTGAAAAACGAAGAAAAAATCAAATATTTAAAATTTGTTATAGCTGTTCGGCCACGTATATTCAACTTTTTTGTTAACGTTCTTGCTATTTTACAGCTGATGAAAACGACTAGTAAAAATAGGCAAATTTAGCAAATTTCAAATTTTGTGATAGTGTACCTATTGTTCGTAAATAGATAAATGGTGAAAAATACACTAACCAAAATTAGGGCAAACGTTTGTCATATTAATCTTGCAAGTCGCAGTATTCATGGAATTTAAATGCAAGGCTACGAAACTTTGAGGCAAACGTTTGTGAAACGAATGTCACAGAATTTGTTAAACTTTGCACGACAAAGTGAGAATAAGTTGTGAGTTTTTTTAAGAAATCGGGCTTCTGGGCACACTGTGCTCTGCCCAACGTAAAAATACGGGGCGTTCCAAGAGTTTCACTCCTTGTGTTAACGTTTGCTTGTCATCGATCTTCTATTTAGGAACTTCTATTTGAAAAATTTTTCCGAAAATTATCTCATTCAGTCAGAGGCAACATTTAAGTGCGGTCAAAAATCGCAAATTATGCGGTGCCGCACTTGCTCAGAAAGGCGAATTGTGCGGCAGAGTGCGGCGAAAATTGTCAAATTATGCGGCGAAGTTGCGGCGAAATTTCCATAAAAGTGCGGTGATTGTGTGGCATTTAAAGCTTATTTTTTGGGTCCATTCAAGCATGAAAACTCAAAGTGTAACGTGATATGACGATTGGATACTTAGCAACAAGTACTGGCTATTACGATCAACATAGGTATTTGATGTGTATTGGCCAAGCTTCAGCTACTGACGAACACGTCCAAAGTGACGAAAACGTCCCAAGTCCAGGACGAAAACGTCCCAGATTCCGAGCAACAAGTACCAAAATGTCCTACATTCCGAGTAGGGCTTGTCAAGCGCAAGGACGAAAACGTTCCAGATTCGGATCAGCAAGGACGAAAACGTCCCACATTCCGATCAGCAAGGTACGAAAACGGCCCAGATTCCAATTGGCAAGGTACGAAAACGTCCCAAATTTCATTTAGCACGTGGAAACCAAAATGTCCCAATTTTAGAGACGAAAAGGTCCCATTTTTAAACCATGATGCAACAACAAATATTTTGGTTTTTATGCGATCAAGTGCGATTTTTGGGAAAATATGCGAAAATATGCGGTGAAACCAAAAATATGCGGAATTATGCGGATAATATAGAATTGTGCGGATTGTGTGGAGAACTGGAAATTGTGCGAAATCGCACTCACCGCACTTAAATGTTGCGTCTGCATTCAGTACAATCGAATGTTCATTATTTGAATAAACGTTCTGCTTACCATCATCATGCCTTTATCACTTTTAGTTTAAACATGTAATGAGTTTGGGTTACAACCACATCAAATAACCATGTGACCTCACAAAATACTACGTGACGTATCACAAAACCGCGTGACGTAACACAAAATACCACGTGACTTCACACAAAACCGCGTGACTTCACACTTTTCGTACCTGAGGGCTGAGGAGCGGGGGAGGAAGGTTGTGAAGGTGTGTTTGTTTTCCGTCTGCATATCTCAACCTCACTCTGAAAATCGACATGTTATAGCTAGATCATATCTACTTTTTAGCTAGATCACATTTATTTAATTCTACATCTACGTTAGATCGTGTATAATTTACTAAATCTTCAATCGTGAAATCTTTAAGTTTGTGGATTAAGACAATTAGACTTTGAAGAAATTCCAATAGGAATAAATATGGAGCTATAATATACCAACTAGAACGCATTGATATATCATCTAGAAGACATAAAGATATCATCTAAAAAGATTTGACATATGTAGCGCTTTCTCTTACCGCATTAAGATTAGGATCCAAAACAATTTCGTTTTTAGAAGGTGACACTTGACAGGCATCTAAAGATCGTCTTCCGGCTCCACTTACAATCATTTTTAGTCTACAAATACAGTTTAGTTTGTTAGTTTAATGAAGTTATCTAAATAGGAATGTTCGAAAATATTTGAAAAGTGTCAGAAATGATTTGATAGGTAAGTACAGCAATCACTTAAAAACAGGAAATAGGAATTTCGAATTCGTAAAATCGTAACCAGTAGAGAAATTCAATAAATGAATTTGTGTTTGAAGCAGTGAATAATAAGTGTTGCATAATTCTTGATAAAATTTAAATTTTTCAACGTTCTTCACAGCCACAAATCCGACAGCGACCCTACAAAAATAAAACAGGCAAAGCGTATAAACTATAAAATGCAAGCAAAAGATAAATTCTATCAACAAAAAGACAAATAAGTTGAAGTGTCTTTCTACTACGTAACTCTATATGTTCACAGTAAAAACTACGTATCTCTATTCTTCACTTTTACAATGACGTCACCCCCGGCCAAGGTCTTACGTCAGTCACCAAACAACACAGGTAACCTCGCGACAAAAACAAGCAACACATTATAACTATGTACAAACTGGAATTATATTTCTTTTAGCCATGAGTATTCAAGTATTCACTGAACTCATTGTAATCATTTCCAACAAGCAAGATGCACGTAAATGCACAGTTTTGTGATTGTATGAGATTTTACCGTGTCGTTTACCTAGGTCTATGATAGAGCGGCAAGTTAATTGTTTTTAAGCTCTAGTTGCTATGTCCCCCAATGCAATGGTTAGTAGAATGCAATGGTACATAGTTAAAATACAGTACAACGATTCGAAGTCATTTGTTGTTTTTAAAATAGAATACAGTGTACTATATATTCTCATGGTCAAAGATCGCACGAGTTACAAAGACTGTTTGATTCTTAATGATGTCACATTTTACCTGGAGAGAAATCTCATGCGCAGCGAGTTAGCAATATAGAAATTTCTAGAAGGAGTGGTATATTCACTTTGATGATCCAGACTCCAATAAATATCCCATAATCATAGTATACGCCTCTATTTTTTCCATAGTTTTTTTTGGCCCAGAAACAATGATGGCAGCAGGTTTTGTAAAGTGCTATTTTGTTTTTAACTGGTAGCATAAAGAGTGAATAGAGAAGACAAGAAGCGGTCCAGGTAACAAAGAAAGCGAACAGAGGATGCGAGAAGTGGTCCAGGTAACAAAGAGAGCGAACAGAGAAGACAAGAAGTGGTCCAGGTAACAAAGAGAGCGAACAGAGAGGATGACAAACGGTCCAGGTAAAAGATCGAACAGAGAGGATGCGAGAAGCGGTCCAGGTAACAAAGAGAGCGAACAGAGAGGACAAGAACCGGTCCAGGTGACAAAGAGATCGAACAGAGGATGCGAGAAGCGGTCCAGGAAACAAAGAGATCGAACAGAGAGGATGCGAGAAGCGGTCCAGGTGACAAAGAGAGCGAACAGAGGATGCGAGAAGCGGTCCAGGGGGTCAGTACACAACCAGTAGTGTCTGTACGGGAGATAGTCTGCATGTCATGTCAACAAGCAAGACACTAGTCATACTAGTCACGTGTCCTAACTTATTGGTGACAGCGTGTTGTCACAGCACGGACAAACAGTACTGCTGTCGGATAGTTCGTAAATATTATCTTTCTTAAGTGTCACGTGTTGTCAAGTCACGTGGTTAAGAAAGAATCTTACATGTTGATTGTAGAGTGATGCGTTGAGTTCAAGAGGGAAAACCTAGTAATACTTGCATAGTCTGGCTGACAGTCCGCCCATTCATAGGAACCGCGTTTTCAATTTCAGTATAAACTAAAACTGAAGAAAAACCTCTTTCACACAACACTTTGTAAATATTGGACAAAGTTTTCTTTCAATTTTGACATGTCACTCGGGGGATGGGCTTTTGTGTAGGTGATAAACTGTCGTTTTAGCCGTCGGAGCTGAGCGATGTTTACATTCCGATTGAAAGTTAAAGGAGTCTCTAAACCTGGAGTGTTAAAACAAAGTAAGATTCGAAATATGACTGACTATATTTTCGATTTCAACTCTTTTTTTACAAGCATAAGATGCTCTTCATTGATAAAGTTGTGGAATGAAACGAACTTAAAATGAAATCGATGTTAAAATCATACCAGGAATTTTAAAGGAAGTAGATCCAAGACTCTGCTGAGAACTGATAATATCCAATATCTCTTGAGTAGAGATATCTAGCTGATGTAGGAAGTCGGGCGGAGCTAAAGCTTGACTTTGAGTGGACTGGTTTGGTCTGGGGGCACCTGGAATGGAATTTAAAAATTTGGGGGGTTTGCTAAAATGGTTGTATGATGCGTTGATTTTAGCGTCACTAGGCGTGAGCCGTGAGTATTTAATTCATTGAAGAAACTAAAATAAAATCGCATTCAGGAGATTTCACATGCCAATCCTATAACTTGGAAAAATAGTCACTGACAAACACTTATAGTCGCTAACGAACAAAAGTCACTAACAACAAACATTACTCCCTAACAAAAACTAGTCACTAACTAATAAACGTACCGACGCTAAAAAGATGATCTGCAACCTGACAAACAATATCTTCAGAGTTTGTTTTTTCCACGGTCACTACAAAACAAGGATTGTCCCACCGCTGAGAAGGATTGGGTTTCTCAAACCTCATAACTAGCTCGTCAATTAGTCCTGTGTGATAGTTTGAGGTAAAACCTAAAAATTAAAATTATGAAAATATAAAAGATATAAGTTATGAACAAAATTTTAAACATTTTAATGACTTTAATAAAAAAGACTTTTAAAATAAAGCTATAAACACATGTAAGCAAACCTGGCTCGTACCGAGAAGAAACTTCATTCCACTTCTGACAAGTGTCACGTGACACATCGGTGTGCACCACACAATGAGGCGTTTTAGAGTTCTTACTGATACAGAACAACTCGTACCTAAATCCTGAAAGTTTTAGAAGCATTGAAAGCATTTGAAACATCAAATCATGCCATTTGAAATCAAACTATTGGAGTTTGAACCGAAACAAATATCATCGGACCGAATAAGATATTTTGTCGCTTTGTTTGGACTTTGACAAATAACAAACATAGTATGCACGTGTTGGGGTAAGCGAATATTATTTGAAGAAGCGATGAAATTATTTTCTCAGCTGGAATGTTTGGTTTATCACATTACGTGGCACATAATTGGTGTCTTCCCAGAGATTGTGGTTAGTGGTTAGTTACGTCTTTATGTACTTAACAAACATAAGACCTAACCGAGGAAAATATTAGGTCCGGTGATGATATAAGTGCGCATGAAAGTCCATCAGCCAGTGGATTCTTGTATGGTCGAGTATTTAACCTCCAAGTCGAAGCAATGCAGTTACTGTGTTTTTTGGTGCGGTTTTGTTTCACGTTATCATTTCACATTGGCTTTTCCTTTCTTAGTGCAATTCAAATCATGAAGATTCTGGGTTTTAGAATAAAATAGTTTTTTCTCAATACCTACGATAAAATTAGTAAGGTGACTCGCTAAAAACAAAGAAACCAAAAACCCTTGTAGAATGATGCTATCGTTAATAGTAAACGTGGTAGCGCGAACCGCTGAGCTGATTTAGATGCAAAATGACAATAAAAGTGCTCTGGATACTGGTTCTACTATATCCCTCGTCATGCCAAGACACTACTGATCAATTTTCAACCTACATCGTGACCTACCCTACCCAATGGCAGCATGAATTTCAAGGTAGATTGAAGATTAAGATAGATTTAGATAGATTGACTTCGAACTTTCTAACTTTCTAATGATAATCCATAATGGCTGGATTTTCTTGACTGTACAATAATATCTAGTTAGCAGGTCGACGCCCGAAACGAATGCTTCTACAGATTCACACAAGTGTTGATAAGTAGGTACATACGTCATGCTATGCATAGGTGCGACATTATATAGACTAGGATGGAGTTCTGAGGGGGGGGGGGGGGCTACTTTAACGTTCTACGACCAGGTCCCAAGCCCTGGCGGCCATCTGCACAGTGCATCTGTTAGAGTGTTTTGTTCCTGTATTTTCTCCCTATTATGTTTCAAATAGCCTGAGTGTAGTCATTGAGTCAATGACATTGACTATTAATGCATAGTATTCATGTCAGACTCATCACGGTAGCCAGCTGATACGATATCTCATCAACTTGAATCCATAAGTGAAGACTATAAATACTATTACAATACTACAACAAATAACAATATTATGGCAATACTATAGCAATACTTATAACATTAAACCATTCCCTCCAGGAGATTGCGAACTGGTCGAAGAGCAGGGGTTCCTCAAGATTGTCTGTGACAGACGGTCTTGGAATGGGGTTAACGAGATCAGGTTCAAGTGTCACAACTCAGAAGAGCATTACTGGGCTGACTGGGGGTATTACCTCTACAGACCAGTTCAGCTGTGCACTAACGATCCTGTATTTTACCAAGTCTGTGGTACGGACATGATGGACATTGACAGGGTGTCGGGTGAAGAAGGGACTCTCTGTGGCAGCTATCTGTGCGAGACTAAATCAGGTGAAATCTTGACGACATTTGAAACTGAACTTGCTGGTTTAACGTGTAATGGTAAGAACGACTGTCTGAACACAGATCTCGACGAAAGCAGAGAAATGTCAGGATGCACTACAGTAGATATTGACAGAAAGAACCATACTCTACCAAGTGGAAATATAATCTTGGCCAATAAAGTGTGTGATGGAAACTGTGACAGATGGGACTGTGAGGACGATTCGAATTGTGGAGGGTACCGGTACGGTTTGTATTGCGAAAGAAAAGGAAACAAACATTGGTACATTGCACCATTATTCATTTGTAACGGAGTAAAGGACTGTGTTGATGGTGAAGACGAAGCAAACTGTGACATCACTAACAAGACACAAAACACTTGTTTGCAATACGAAAGTGGGGTCAGGGTGCCAGTTTTTAACATCACCAGGTGTCGTGAGATGAGAGCAGGGGCGGTGATGAACCACTATTCCCGATACTGCCAGGAATACATTTGGTATCAATCAAACTGTTCTGATTCGACAAAGATAGGTGCAGAGTGTTTCATAAACGGATACAAGTCAACGATTTCAAAGTTTATGATATGCCAGGGTACAGACGGTTGTGATGACAACCTAGAAGATGTCTGTCTCGACACTTCCAGCACTTGCTCGCTTCACAAACACTTTACATGTGACTACCGAAACGATTGTGCAGACGAGAGTGATGAAACATACCTTATCTGCGGCTCAAGGACCCAACAGAATTGTAAAAGACGAGCCGGAAGGATGGAAGCACTACCGATACCACTGACCTGGTTGAGAGACGGACTACAAGACTGTATTGATGGGGAGGATGAGGAAAACATTTGGCCCACTTGTGGGATTGAAAAGTCACTAAGGTTTGTTGTTGAGAACAAGACATGCCAAAATGTGTACATTTGCCCCTGGGGTAGGCCAGGATACGTAGAGTTGGATGATCTTTGTGATGGCATAGACACATGTGGTAATGAAAACAATGTCTGCTCGGAGGCCCGGGAATCGAAAATGCTTTTCAGGACCGTAATGACAACAAACAAAGGGTTGACAAAGCACCTATCGTATTGTTTGAGTGGGATAAAGGATAGCCAAAACTTCATGGAAAGTTGCCACACAAGTTCTTTTATCTTTCCTGATCACGATTACTTTGGAGTGGAAACAAGAACGACTTTGATCCTGCCTGGGGAGAAGCAAAACTGCGATAACATGTATGGAGAGCAGTACGTCTATACAAGCTGTAAAAACCGATGTATCAGCTCTTTTTGTCCTCTGAAAAATATTCCCAGATATGACGTGTGTCCAGGTCAATATCGCAACAGAATCGGTACCCTAGTAAACAACCAATATCTGGCATTTTTTGTCAAGTCCTATGGAAATATCTACACAAACCGATTCTTTGTCTGCAACAACAAGTTGAATTGCCTGGATTTTTCTAAAGTATGTGATCTTGTGGACGATTGTGGTGACAGTTCTGATGAAGAAAAATGTACTAACCATTTTAAATGTTACTCCTCCGGAACTTACATTCCTATTAGTAGTAAATGTGATGGAACATTTGACTGCATGGATGCATCTGATGAATGCAATCATAAATGTTCACGAGAAATTTTAGAAGGAAAAGCGCTTAAAGTTCTCTGCTGGACAATCGGGATACTAGCAGTTATAGCCAACACCATCATCATAGCAAAGAATGCCAGTTCTCTAAATAAATGTCAGTCCACAGTGGCTCTGGTGAACAAGAGTCTAATAATGATGATATCGTTTGGAGATCTTCTAGTGGGAGGCTACCTTTTAGTCATCTCAATCTATGACGCCGTCATTCTCAAAGATTACTGCACGAAACAAATTGAGTGGATAACAAGCCTTAACTGCTCTATAATCGGGATGGTTAGCACCATAGGTTCGCAAATATCTCTATTTGCCATGTGTGCATTGAGTGTTACTCGAATATATGGAATTTATAACTCCATGAGCATCTCAGGGGAAGTGACAATGAGAAAATCTTGTCAACTGGCCCTAAGTTTGTTCGTGATAACTTTAATGTCCGTTAGCATAGCAGTAATTCCCATTATCACCAGTTTTGAAGACTTTTTCGTCAACGGTGTCAAATACGCAGAGGCACTTAAAATTTTTATCGGCACCTTGGACAAAAACAGATTGGCAGCCATCTATAAAGCTTACTTTGGAAGAATGAAGAGCACTACTCTTAGCTGGAGGATGATTAACAAAATGATAGCTGAAATGTTTACTCACGATCTTGATTACGTGGATCACACTCTCAAGATAGAAAAAGTAGACTTTTATGGCAATGACGGAGTTTGCTTATTCAAGTACTTTGTTAAAGATGACGATCCGCAACGGAATATGGTATGGGGGATACTTGCAGTCAATTTCATTTGTTTTATCGTCATTATGTTGTCCTACTTGGTCATTGCAGTTATAACTCTTAAATCGTCCAAAAGTCTAACAAGTTCAAGTGGAAATCGAAAAATCATCCAGCGCAACAGAAAGATGAACATGAGAATCACAATCATCATCACTACAGATTTTCTCTGCTGGGTACCCTTCATAGTGATCTGTGTTCTGCACTCCCTGGATGTTCTAGATGCTACTCCCTGGTACAGCATCTTCTCTGTTGTCATCCTCCCCATCAACTCTGTTATCAACCCTCTGATTTATGACAACACTCTAGCCCGGCTGACGAAAGCTTTTGGACGAAGAATAGTAACCAATCTGACTGAATCAAGAGTTGTCGAAGATATTACCGGTAGACTTCATTTGGCGTCACAAAGAGAAGAGGACATTGAGATGGAACAGCAGGATGAAGGAAACACGACTACAAAGAGAAATAAGGACAATGAGAGGAACAATCGACAGACAAGTGCTGCATGAGAAAAGGGCCGAACCCCTGAGAACTGAGAGTCAATCATGGACTTACAGATACATCATTGTGTATCCTCATCTTATTTACTCGCCTGACCTACCTTTGATATAGTTGAGCGAGTCCAGAATGACAATTGTATCTTTAGAAATGTGTTTCTGAACTTGCGACCTCAGATCCCCTCTGTGTTCCTTCTCGCTACCCTGGGTGCTGCCAAAATTGAGATTTTAGATTGTAAATAGTAGTATAATTTACTTGTAATGTAAGTCAAACACCATCTACCGCTTGAGAGCCGGTTAGGAATTACCAGAAGGCTGATTTAGTGCTGTAATGCAGTCGATTTGAGGTCGGTACGAAAATAAAAACCAATTTTGCAGTAAGATGGTGTTCGACTTGATATTTCAACCTCAGTTTCTGCACTGTATTATTATGGGTAGCCCTTAATCTATTCCTTTCCTACTTTCTGCTTTTAGTTTCAAAAGCCAAATTCTTAGTCAATTGCCAGAGTTGACTCCAAATGTTAGAGCTAACCTGTGATAAGTGGAGTTCCTATCAATCCCGATAGTATCATCACTAACAATAACAACATTCTTCTTCATCGTCTCCAAATGTTTTCGAAGTTTCTCAACGAATGTTGTCTTCCCCGAACAGGGATACCCGCACAACATCACAAGGGGCATTGCTAGCTAAAGTTATTTTGTTAGAATGTGAAGAATGCATTTTCCTGTAAAACAATTTTATCCACTGGATAAATGTCCTATGGCACTAGCAAATAAACTGCAGGACGATTCCTGATACCCCTTGAGTTCAATGTGCTTCCTTTTAATCTTATATTTGTGTTTAGAACCATAGAACAAGACTATCGCAAAAGTGGTAACATTTACAGTTAAGATCCAGTTCAAACAATTACCAAACAGTAAGAATTGATCATTAATAATCTTTTTTCCAGAATCGAATAAACTAAATTTAAGAGTTGCCAAAATAATCCCAAATCTAATGATAGGTTAGCTGCTAGCTCACCGAGTCAGCTGATCAAATTGTAGCAATAATAAAAAGTAAATTATCGCGGCGCTTCTAATACGACACGGCATGGGCAGAAAAAAAACATCACATTTAAGTTCATGTAATACTATCATCGACGGTGTAAAAATATTCAAGAAATTACAATAAAAAATCATACACAATTATAAAATTATTTAAACAAACAATGAACGATAAAAACGATCAAGGACTCAGCTATCCTATTCTAGCCAAATTTCTACACATTTTCCTTGCGTGGAAGGTGTCCAACTCTAACTGAGCCGCTCTAAGAGATTCTGTGATGTGTTGTAACGTGTTCACGTCGCAATCTAGAAACGTTTCCGTCGTTTTTAACTGAAAATTATGAAAAATAATGAATTTTATAGATATAATGACGAGTGTTGTGTTCCAAATTTGGAGGCAACTTACAAACTATGTAAAAAGATGGGTGATTGTTTATTTGGTCAATTTAATCATACAGGTCAGTCTGTGCGATCATGGGTAAACCTTTTCCGCAAACTCATTGGTCAGTAATTATATCACGGAACGTACAGCAGTATAAAAGAAAACTAACATTTTTGGACTGAGGATCAGAGACTTTCCATTTGGTGAGTACGTTAGGGATCACAGTATTGTGCAGAGATCTAGAGCTAATCTGACATTCCAATCTCCATTCCATGGATCTGTATTCGGGTACCTGGATTATTATTTACAGTTACACTGCTGACATTTCGGACGGACACTTTCTGATTTTTTGTAATTGCTCAAAGAAGATCAAACAAAATATTACACAATTTGCACTAAACAAAATAAATAAATAACATTTTTAATTTGACTCATTGTGACTTTTGTGCCCCCTGAAGGAATCCCTGTCACGTGACTAATCCCCACCAATCACAATGTAAACTATTCCTACCTGCACTGTGCATCTCCTCACTAAATCCGATAATATTTCCTGATTCTCCCTGTAAACGTTTACAAGTGCAGATATTATCTTATCTTCTACTCCTGATGCTGCCAGGGACGATATCAGGTCTTCTGGAGCTAGGTTTCTCTCTGAAGGAAGTTAACTGTAGAGTTGTTAGTTTGATGGAGTTGTTAGTTTGATAGAGTTCTTAGTATGATGGATAAAATATTTCGTTTTTTCAAAATATTCTGTAGTTCTTCTTCTCGCAGTAGAGCTCGCAATTCATTTATCGACTACGCTTGAATATTGACAATTAATGAATATGTACAAATTACAATTCGTGTCCAGCTTTTAAATATTTTATCATTACTTACTAGAACAGTTGACGAGACATTGTGAAAGGACATCTAAAGAAGCAGTGAGACTTGTCACTTCTACCTGAAGGGAGTAACAGTCTAGTTTTAATCGTCGTGATTTATTATCTTAATTACTGAGATTTTGTAGTACTAGTAGAGCGTATTTCTGATTTCAAATTAACTATCAAGAATGACATTTAAACCACTTAAGAAATATTGCTTATAATAGAGCATCGTGGAGAAGGATGCCAAAGTTGATTTAATTAGTTATTTCATCTTGAGAAAGATTAAATGATAGCGTTGCTATTTTTAGCTATCTGTTATTTACAACTTTATTATATATTTTAAGAATGACCCAGTAGCAAGACCACGTGACCACCTTCAAAACAAGCGTGTCACCTGAATAAACCTACTCACTTTAAGCTTGTTTGCAGCACTGTTGATAACTTTAGTGTTCTGTTTAGAAGAGAGAAGCTGAGACAGAGCTGACTTCACCAGGTCCGGGTAAACTTGTTCAGGTAGAGTAGAGAGGAAGGTAAAACTTGACTTCTCTTGTTCAGACAGGACCAGCAACATGACCTACTGTTTCAGTTGGGAGGTCAGGTTGTGTTATGTAACTAAATGCTAATCCATAGTTTGATCTACGTTAGTTTAAAGTCTCCAAATGCTTTTAAAGCTTATGTAATTGTAGTATTATTTTCCTTTTAAACCGATCGTTGAAATGCACTGCACTTATTAATTGAATATTGCTGTATTATACAGGCGAAATATATACACGTGACTACTTTATATTAGGTTGTCCCATAATGATTGACAATACCGAACTGCAAGATTCATTTTACACACGAATCCTAAAAACGAAACATTGTTGTAATTTTTTGACCTTCGTGGACTTAAGTGCCAAATTTTGTGAGTTTTCGATCATTCTAAGTTATTCTAAAGAACGGAAATTCAAGTGAAGTCAGAGCGTGCGCGTCATGTCGGACTAAAAATCACTTTAATACACTCTAAAAGTTAGAGAGCCCAGCTGTGCCAGCAACATCAAGTATTCATCGCTATTGATTGATATCAGTTCATTCATCGGTCTAGTAGTCACAGAAACATGCTGTTTTTACGAATATTTGGCCAAAATCTGTGTTTTTTCGGCTTTTGAAAGGTAAGGTTTTGGGGCTTCTTCAGGAGATGAACGATTTCAGCATTTAAAGCAGTCACCCAATCCTTATGGATGGATCAATTGTTTTAAAGAAAGTCTAAAGCAGTACCTAAACTACCAAAATAGTCATATTGTTGGTCATGGAGTCATAATCTCCGCGTCTTTTTCATTGAAATTTGAAAAATTGGCTGATAAGACCAAATTTCAAAGTTGCTCGAAAAAGGATGGCTGCAGCATTTCAAATTGAATAAAAATGGTAACTTATGTAGTTCATGATCCCCTTAAGACGTTTCGTGGTGGGAAAGTTTTTCAGAAGCACCCTGGACCAGCTGAGAACCAAGGAAAACTTAAATTTTGAAATTGAAATTTTGACACCTGACAACTGCACTTGGGCAAGTTCATTTGGACCTAAAATTTAATACATTCAAACTGCGATTCTGCTCTCAGGAAGGGGTGTCTCCGATACAAAATTAACCGTTCTTTCACCTGGTACTGTCAAAATTATCATACAACCTACCATCAAAAAGATACAGAGTCATTGTCAATCATTATGGGACAACCTAATAAGTCCTAGTATTCACGCTAATGTGGTTGTGTATAACTATTTTAGTTAGACTATAATA
>JH152760.1:289428-301331 GCA_000226015.1 Mnemiopsis leidyi | reverse complement strand
GATTTTATAGCCAGGCCAGAAATGCATGAGAGTGCGTGATGGCCGCGACAGTAGGTTATTAACTTACAAATATTTGAAATTTTGTTGAATTGAAGATAATACTAATAGAAGTAATTTTTAATGCTGTATTCAATGTATGTGTGCCGCATTATGTCGTGCCGCGCACGTGTGCCTTACAGAATCTTGTGTTCTGGTAGACGGGTGCGTGCGGCGCGCGTCACCAAGTCGTGCACGCACCATATTTCCATATTTCCATATTTTTAAAATTTGTATTTAAAAAAAAAAAATTTAGTATTTTTAAAGAGAAAGTTCCTTTTTAACTCTCTGTCAGTCAACTTTGAGGATCACCCCACTAGATCCCCTCATTAAACCTACTTGAGTTCCAGCCTGCAGACCCTATGACATGGCACAGCTTCTCTTCGTGCAAGTCAGGAAACACATCTGTGTCGCCAGGTCCTCGATGAGCCTCTGGACAGGGCAGTTAACCTAGCTACAAGTGTCCAATTTCTTTCCAATCAAAACCAAAATCCACCTAGCAAGCCTCAAAGCCACACATACATGATACACCTACCCAATCTATACTCTCATGTACATGTCTCTTAAGTTTAAGCACCCCTTTTCTTCATACATCAGCAACATCTCCAGCATCTCTTGTCATTCCCTGTCATGTTCTTCCATTTATTTCCATGTGTAGCCTACCCACACCAGTTAGACCATTGTACAATTACTTTTCAGTCATCTCTTGACATTCCCAGCCATGTTCTTCAGATTCTCCTGATTGTTCTTTAGTATTTCTTATTTGTGTAACTCACCCCCAACTACTCCAGTCATCTGTTGTCTTCTCCAACCATGTTCTGCCAAGCCTACACCTCAAGTATCCGTCCTCTTCCAGGAATGGTTGACCCCTGTTTTGCTTTCCTTTGCTGTCTTGGCTAGCCTTTACTGTCTACTTTTCTCTAGTTTCCCTCTACTGTCACTGCCAAACTCCAATCAGACCAGAGTGAAAATTTGGGCCCTGGATTGGATTGCCACTGTGAACAAAAAGGGGCATGGAAGGCCGTTGTTCAGACTAGACCTAACCTAGCCTGGCAGAGGTGGCATTTCCAGCTTCTCCAGCTTTTCTTCTTGTCCTGCCAATGTTGATCTTTTCTTTACCCTGTACCTCTGCTGAACTTTAATTCCCTTCAGCTCTTCCCCCTCTAGAGATAATTCTATAGCACTTACCCCAGGACACATTCTTTACTTTATCAGTTATTAGGCACTGCACTAGATAACACATGCAACTAATTTGTAAAGACATCAGAATGGTCAGAAATCATGCCCTGATTATTGACAGACTTTCTCTCAGTCAAGGTTTTTCTCCTCTTCCCTGGCCTTGCCAGTTTTTTTCTTCTTGACCTAATTCCTCGTTTTTCAGCTTCCTTCGCCCGTCACTGTGGGGTTGCAACCAGACTGGTCGAGACACTGTACTGGTCGGACACCTACTACAGAGAAAATACACAGGACACCGTACAGACTTGTCTAATGCTGGCCTGAGAGCAGCCTGGCAATGTTGGCTGAGGTTTCTTCTTTTCTGCCAAGCAGCATCAGCTGTACATGATCTGGGTTGGCTTAGTGCCACTCCTTTCTAGTGCACTTTCATTGATCTCTCTGTCAAGTGTCAGCCCTCTTTAACCTTTCTTCTGTTCTATTACTTTATCCAGCATCCTTTCAATTGTTATCCTGTCCGGCAATTCTCTGCTGACACTTTCACATCAATTTTGGAGCCTGCACCTGACCAGAAGCAGATGAAACTGAGTTTGGAGGAAGTTTTTCTTGGAGCAGGCTCGTCTACTTCCCTTCCTACCATCTCCATCGGCACAGAGGGAGGGCACCCGGTTTGACCCTTCTTTTATAGTTACTATCTTCCTATGTAATTATTGTTATCTTTTTTTCTATTTTTACAGTTTTATCCTGCTAGCTCGTTTAGAATAGTGTCTAGGCCTTTCTAGGTGATCCTACTATGGCTCCATGGCTTTGCAAGTTTAGTGTATTTATATATTTACAACTCAGACTAGATTTGGATGAAAACAGACATCTGTCTAACTTTGAAGTTTGAGTGCGAACATGTACAAATAAAGAAAAAAACAGGCAGAAAATTGTCCACTAACTGAAAACAAAATATTCTTGATGCTGAAAAATGGATGTATAGAAATCAACAAAAAAGATGTAAATGATACTAAACATTTATAATGTACAAACCTAAAATGTCAATGTATACAAATGGAGATCAGAACAAGCAAAAATTGGGGCTCAATGTAATTGCCCCTTAAGTCATTAACCACCGGGGTGTACATTGATATCCCTGGATTGTAGTCACTGCTCATGTGTCAAGGCATTTTCAGGTCATGGAAATCAAGATTCATCATATCATTATAAATCATGATACATTCTGCCTGTTCAAAACTCTAGAGGATGCTTACTTATTTCTTGAGTTCATTAACAGTGTAGATCTCAGTACTTAGTTTCCTATATAATAAAACTTTGACCAGAAGCTTTAGGTCACAAATTTTGTCCTATCGTCCAACTTATGGTAGTCTTTCGACGTGGCTACAGTCTACAGAGCTTATTTTCTTTCACTGACAAGTTTACCTTGAAGTTTCTTAGTGGAGTAGTTTATACAATTCATTGTAAAAATTGTTGGCTAAGCCAGGCCTATATAGGTAAAAATTAGAACACTATCTTGAAAGATTTTATGGGTTAAACGGTCATCTTCATCTTTCATCATCTAAAAGCGCCCTGCTTAGACATATGAACACTAATCCCTTGAATGAGTTTCAGTTAGATACAATTAAAATTTTGGATTAGTGTGAGAGAGACCTCAAGCTTAAATACATCATGGAGAGTATTTACTCTAAATTTGAAAAGCAGAGTCCTAACATGCAAGAGTGGTCTATTCCGATCAATATTATGTAATCTTTCTATTGAAAGGGTGTGTTATGTTCACTGATAATGGACAATTACAAGTCTTATCTCTGAATGAGTTTTGACCTGGGATTGTGTATGGCAAGATTATTGTACTTTAGTTTAAGTATAAGTTAAGTATTGTACAGTGTATTTGCATTGATTGTATTTAGTACCGAGTGATAATTGTTTGCAGTGTGTTGATAATTAAATTGAATTATAGCATGTTTGTGTGCAGTTTATACTTTTATAGTGTGTTCCTTTTTGTGATAGACATAATTATATTTTCAGTGTGACCATGAACACAGTGTATGTTCGAAAGCTTACAAACAGTCACTGAAACATGAGTTTTTCATTTGCTACAACACAAGTTGATTCATATGAATGATACGTGTACTACATTCATGATCATATATAAAGATTTTCAATAAAATAAGACCTGATATTGGACAAACCAGAAAGCTAGTGTTAAGTTGTTTACAATCTAGGCTTGGTATTATGCAACATAACGCAATTTATTCACTCAAGATGGTTAAAGTCTATTCACTGGTTAAAAACTCATTGGTTAGTAACTTTATCCCTTAAAATTTAATTAAACCCTAGCCTAGTGTCCAGGGTTTCTACATTTAAACATGTTTTAATAGCATGCTTTTACAGATATGAGTATGATATTTTATCTTGATATTTTATCTTGAGGCAATTTCTTGGGATTGACAGCTAGCGCAACATGATATCGGTTGAAAATTGAGAAGGGGATTATGAAAAACTCTGCAGCATATCTCAGCTGATAAAGAATGCTTTAAGAGTTATAGTTATTAACATCAGAGTCCAGGGAAGCAGGATGAGACCTGAAGAAGAGTGATTTAAGAGAAGTTGGAGCATGATAAGAACAAGCCAAGTATTTTTTTTGCTTTAGAATGGGAAGACATGTTTCTGTCAAAGTACTTGCCATCAAGCCAATTTAGATCACACTTTTATAAGCAGCAAGTGAAAAAGTAACTGAAACGTCAATTTTTTAAGTAATGGTGTTGAAATCGTTTCAGCATGTCGAATATTGCACTATACAATTCTTAAATTGTGAGCTTCTTGATTTGTTAATAAAATGATTGGTTAAAAAACTAGGGACAAGCAATAAGACATGTTGCAGGCAACATAAGCATAACACAGTCCAGCAGAAGAGATTTCGGAGATCACATGTCCAAATTTTATTCATAACTTAGCTCACTGATGTCTTAATAAAGATTATGGAAATTGTGATTATCCATGATGGAATATCTGTCAGATATGAAAATGCTAACTTTCAGCATTTTATTAGGATTATGTCATCATTGCTGCCATTCACGCCCCCTATAGTAAAAAGACTTCTAAGCTGGAAAAGAGGAAATGGAGATGAAGAAGATAAATGGGCAGAAAAAGCTGTTAAATCTCTTGTCAAGAAACTTAAGAAAACCGGAGGTTCGTGTCTATCCGCCTGCAATTCCGTACATGTTCCTACCATTTTGATCATGGTTATAAAATTATTTCATGAAAATATGATATCAATACATATCAGCTGAAGACGCTGCACAACCCTGTCAATTAAAATATGTGCTATTTTTACACCGTATGCACCCCTTTAATTTGAATAAGATACTTAAGTTATGTAACAATTCAATATTTATTTTCATATAAAAACTGAACAGGTCTTGACGAACTGGAGAAAGCCATAACGTCTCAAGGTCCAACTCTATGCGTTAAAATTCCTAGAAGTTTAGATGGTCGCCTTCAAGTCTCTCACAGAAAAGTATGGCTTACTTTCAACTGCATCGGATTTGATGCATTTGAGTTATTAAATGTGTAGTGCATTGTAAAATTTCAGACTTTTAAACTGCTGAAATTCAACTGTTGTTAGCAGACTGTGGTCTGTGACTAAAAAACTGTATTTTTAATTATACATGCTCAACATCGCAGGGTTTACCACATGTAATATACTGCAGACTTTGGCGTTGGCCAGACCTTCAGAGTCACCACGAATTGCGAGCTCTTGATTGTTGCGAGTTCGCATTCCACCTGAAGAGAGACGAAGTGTGTGTTAACCCCTTCCATTATCAACGTATTGAGACACCAGGTAAACTTTTCTACTCTCTCTCTGTTTTTTATTTTATGAGCTGGAGAATCAAGGAAACCGAATCTCACTGAGGCAACTGAAAACCGGCAATTCTTGCCGAAAATTGCTAAAAATTCACTGCTTTACTTAAGTTACAGTTCAAACCGATAAATCACGTTACTTGTTTGCTTGGCCAGGCCTGTTCACTACACAATTAAAAATACTCTTGTTGTTTTTACACACACACACACTCTCTCTCTCAGACACTAACTAATACTCTCTCTCTCCTTCACACACTAACTAAAACTCTCTCTCTCAGTCCTACCACCTGTTCTTGTTCCCCGTCCTCACAACCTTGATCACTTCGCCATAAAGTCAGAGTTTAAGTCTCCTGGTAACAACCTCCTGGAGAACCAATACTCCCCCGGATCTCAGAGCGACACCAACAATAACTTTTCCATGTCAGGTTAGATACCAACAATGATCCCTTAATGTCAGATTCGTCCCTTCCATGTCAGGTTAGATACCAACAATGATCCCTTAATGTCAGATTCGTCCCTTTCAGGATGTATGTCCCAATAATATTGTTTTTTGGCGTTTTTTCGAATGTTTTGGAGAAGGAAATAAAAGGATACACAGTAGCCTTGCCTTAACAAAGTATGTAGTTAAGCACGCTAGATACTGTTGTCGTGAATGAAATTATCCCGAAATGGGCTACTTTATACTTAGAAGGTATCTATGTATAGAAACGTGTTGCCGGCCCGAGCATTAGTCTAGCAGCAAATTATCACACTTGACATTTAACTTTCGTACTTTATTTTCTCTCGTCATGAGTCTACTGGATTCCAAAAAGCTGTACCGAATATCCCACCTGAGCCAGTTAAATATGCTGACCTGTCAAAGTCGTCCCGGTCTCAAGAGACCGGGTCTGAAGTGTGCCTTACAGACCCGGCTAGACCTCGGTTGGAGATCTCTGTCGGACCAACAGCGCCGTACTGCCTACCTACTTCAGCATCATTTCACGTCTGTGTTGCTTCAACAGGTAAAGGAGTACAACTCGGTGTCTGGGCTTTATTCAGATTAGGAGTAGAAAACAGGCCGTGGCCCAACAGAGAGTTCTTTGGCTGCATTTCTACAGTTTTCTTTGAAGTACAAATCAGGGAGCTGAGAGTATGTGACATTAGCCGGTCAGATGAGATGTCAGAAAAACGGTGAACTGACTTCACATCCAACGCCGGATTACTGGCTAGCGTGGTTGTCGCCTGGTTCACGCCTCCCGACAGACATCTAATTGCTTTGCTCCTTGCCCTGTCACGCTCCAGGGAGCACTGACTTAGAAACAAGCTCGGTGACTTAATGTTATGCAGCCTGTTTGATTATTCACGCAAGAATTACTATCTTAACTTTGGTGAGGGTCGTTATATAGGAGACAAAATTTGGTCATTAATAAGGGGATGTAACTTTAGAGTATCCCACGTTGAACGAATGCGAAAGTTTGTTTTTCAAATTACATCGAATTCAAGCTTCTTTGTAGGGAAAGTGGCACAAGAGTATATCTAGGCAGTCTTCATTTTTTCTCTTTATTATATAGCAAAAAAACTTCACTATGGATTATCATATCTAAATTATTGATTTTAAGTTCAGTAAGATTCAAGGAAGTAATTGGTTTTCAGTAATCAGTATGTAATGACGTTAGAATTGAGAGGTGATAATCAAACAATCCAACTAGTTATTATCATTATATGATTAATAAACAATCAGAAGTAACATAATGCTAATCTTTCAGTTGAATCTCCGCCCTCCTACCTCTCGTCCCCCGAGCCGCACTCCCAGCCGCCGCCGACAGCTCAGCCGCCCACTGCCGACAGCATTACCTCCTCGCCCCAGAGCGTCATACACAGCCCCATGACGCCGGACATCCGACCGCCAAACTCACCGGCGGTTCCTCACCCCTTGACTCACCACAATATACCAGCAGGTTGGAATATAACTGAAAATAGAGATTTCCAAGTTTATTAATCTGATTTAATTAAGAATTTCAGATCTTTGTTGGAAGTGTAGATATAGCCCAAAAATTACCATTATTGTACCTAAATAAGTTCAGCCCTGTCGAAAGCTTTGATACTGTACAAACAGGACTGTAGATTTTGTACCCAGACCAGGAATTTTACTTTTTCTAGAAAATCATAAGCATATTTTGATGAATAGATTATAAGCTATTTAGATTTGCTCGCTCCTCCCAAACCGAAATAATCTAAATACTTGACGTCACACATTGCAATTGTTGTAATACGTACTTCTCTATTATATACGTACTTCTCTATTAATTGTATCTCGATTGTACGGAGCCATGTTATGATGCAGGATTGACGTGAATAATCTATTGGGATCACGCAATACAGACCTCCACCATCAATTCTGTCCTATTGTGAAGCCCGTTAAGATTCTACATGATGACATCACGGACAGGCAAGAGCTAAATTGGTATGGATTCATTCCAGCGCGTCTGCGATTTGTGACACAAGTCTAACATCAAATCAAGATGGCCCGGTTTTCTGGAGCGCTAGTGTAAACTAACCCACTCTTTACCTTTTGGATCTAATAGTTCAATACTTTGGTGTCTACTGAATTCATGAAATCACTTTTCAACCTTTTGGTTCGCTCCTGAATGTTATCATCTCACCTCCCTTGGAAAGTGACGTGACTTTTGAAACTTGAAGAAAAACCGATTCTAAGATCTCACTTATTGACAAATTAATGAAAAATTGACATTTACAAAAAGACAGTTAAATTCGAATGTCATCAACACTCTTATCTGAGATTATTCTGGTCAAAACTCCAAAAAACCCGTGACAGTAAAAGGTCTAGAATATTTTCGGAGGTATTTCTCTCGGATAACTTCGCTTCTTTGACGCCTCCTAATCAATGCAGTCAGGACAGGGCCCTAAAATATATATCACGTAATTTTCCTGTCTCGTTAATGCACGAATTGTGCTTGGAACAACACCTCATTCTACAACATTTCCGCCAGAAATCAATAGTTCTTGTTTCCGTTTTTTATTTCTAGAAAACGGGCGCACGGCAGCCTCTGTGTATGCGTCAATGTCACCTGGCACGATTCCCGATATCTTGCTAGAGTTCGTGCTAGTTTGTTTCGTCACTGGTAGTGTTCCTTGAACTACATTTATGGATTCATCCGAGTTGATGTAATGTTGAATAGACAAACGTGCTTGCCTTCTCCTCAAAATAAAAGTTTGTCACTGTCTAATTTATCGGCTAAAGGACCAGCTAAAGGACTTACATCGTGGAAACCATTAACAGACAGACTTCGAATTTACATATCATGATTCATGAATCATTGGTAAATTAATTTTACGTATAGTCAATATTGGGCGTTCTTGCAAGGAGTGTTTCTGTGAATTCGAACTTTTGATAAAGATATCGAGCAAATTGGATTAGAATTCGAACATCATTTTGAAATATCTCCGTCATTCGATGGATACATATAATGCAGATTTATTTCATGTTGATCTTATTCATTTTGAATTATGCACAAAAGCCGGAAGATAGCCCGTTCAACCCAAACTAAGGTCAAATCGTGTTGTTCAAACAAACTTGCCCTTATCTTAAAACTACCTTACATCGCTCGAATTCCACGGCCATTTGGGCGTGTTCCATTGTCGTTGTATCAAGTTTAAAAGCCACATGACGGCATTATGTCGGCTAACTTTAGACAACCGGAATGCCATGTAATATAACAACCAGACTGAAAAATTCTCCCACCTCTCATTCTCACTTTGTCTCTCTCCTTCTGCAAATAAAAATATGAAATAATCTTTGTGAGCTGCGAACGTCGTCTCCTGTGAAATTGTGTGATATTTCTTCTAAGTGAGTTCTAATTGTCAGGTAAGATTGGTACGTTAAGTTGTTTTTTGCTGTCCCCGTAGTCGGTTTTATTTAATTCCAATATAAAGTTTTATGAAATATTACTAAATAGCTTAATAAAGATGTCGCCCGAGTTAAGTCTCGGCCAAACATTCCAGAATAAGTTTTCAATACCACAGTAAAATGAGCCACAATCTAGACGGCGATTAAGTGTTTATGAGCCGATATAATCGCCACGCAGATCGAGTGAACTGGATTATCAGAAAATGCCTGAAATCGATGAGATGGTGTTAGGTTATTTTGGTGGCGGAGGACGGGGTCTTATTTACACCTCTCCACCATGTTTTACTCTTGCTCATGGAATTCTGGCATTCTCGTAGGACGTAGACGTTTGAACGTCTACTTTCTTTAAATCACCAAGTATACATCGTTATATGTGAATATGCGGCGCGGGGGCTATCATTTGCGTAACCACTCCAAATTTATCGGTGTATTATTCTATTTAGACGTTGTTATTCACTTACAAAGTCTGGGGTTGGAGACGAGGAGGAATTCAGACAGGATCGTGTAGAGCGAGTCGTGTATAGGAGGTAGCAGACAGTACACTGTACTTAAATCTAGCCGCTCTTTTAATAGCCAATTATAGTAGGCTCTCTCGCTCAGCTCCTCTCCCAATAGTAGCGATGTTGCGTGCTGAGATGCACTTTGGGTTACTTATTTTGGTCTACAGGGTCTTGGGTACCTTCGGGTTATTCCGAATAATAATGTTGATTTTATCAAGTGAAAGATAGCTAGATGTGAATGATACTAATACTTTCAAATTAAGGAGCTGCATTGGGGCTCGTTTTGCAACCACGCCGTAGGCGTTACTTTAAATTACGTTTAGCGACGTAGATATTTCCCTGAAACGAGGACAGTAAATCCGAGGACAAAGGTCTGAGTTTTTTACAAGGGGCTCCGTGGTGCTCTCCCTAACTTATTTTTCGACAAAATGATATTCAAGTTTCCGAGAAATAAGTTTTGGTAGCTGTGTGCTGTTGATCTATCAATGTTATTGGGGTCTTTAGCAATAATACATAAGGTTTTTCTCGGAGTTTACGATTCTGGTATATTTATAAAACATCGAATATCATTCATTATGCTGAAATATAAAATGAAAATAAAATTTACGGATTTGCAGAAGATAAGAATATACTACAAAAACTCATAAAACCAATCTGCCAAACAACGTAGGATTTTGAGCAAAACTTAAGATTTTCTCTTCGCTCAGAGTTTCAAGCGATCCAGTTTGTGGAGCCCAAGTTTTGGTGTGACATATCTTACTACGAGCTGAACAATCGAGTTGGGGAGGCATTCCACGCCAGCGAGAGCAGCTTGTGGATCGACGGGTTTACCGATCCGAGCAACAAGTAAGTTCAAACTTTAAATTTCCATATTTTCCCACAACACAACAGATACTAGCGCATTCTTAAGTTTTTAACGTGTATGTTAAAGCATCCTAAGTATGTGTAGAAGTGATAAAAACTTGTATAAGGTGGCATGTACACGGCCAGTGTTCCTGACTATTGTATAAACTTTCAGTCGGAGGTTCTGTCTGGGGCAGCTGACAAACATCAATAGGACCCCACCGGTCGAGAAGTGCCGGAAACAAATAGGTCAGTAAGAATGTCAAGTTTTAAGTGTTAATAACTCCATGTACTCCAATGCTACAGGTAATCGTATATTCCTGAGCTGTCATTGCCCTCTCCCTCTCTCGTTCTGTATTGCGACTGTGGCCGCTCTCTTTCGACTGCTGTCTAAATATTTGTTGGGAATATGCTCTTGCACTCACCGACCGGCGGATGAGTTACATAAATGGATTTCGGAAAGGCTGATCATTATTTTTCTCGGGAGTTTGCCGTCATCCTATGTTTCCTGGGCGGATTACCTTGCTTGTGGCGGCACCCCTCTGCCTTGTCCAAACAAGTGTGCCTCGATTGCCAACAACGAGAAACGATTCCTGTAGGCGTCACCGTGAGGTATTACACATAACACTTAGAGTAATTGTTTAATAAGTATTAGGTCACTGACGGAGATTGGCCCACTCTCGTAGCTTGTCCATCAAAGGGTCTTCTTGCAAGAGGAGCTGCGTTAAGTGTGCAGCGCACATTGACTTTTGGAAATCGTGCGCGCGCATTCCTCGCTTTGTCGATCGATCGAGCGATGTACGCGAACAACATCGTGTGTTAGAGCCCCTGCAAAACCTTGGCTTTAGTAGGATAAAAAAGTAGCTGAACTTACAAATCGGGAAGAAATGTGCCTAATTTAATGAGAAAATTGTACTTCCTTGTGCCCTCGGCTGCAAAGTGGTTCACCGCCGCTTTTCTCCGCATCGAACAAGATCGGAACTCTGGCGAGAGTCCGTCCTATAAAAAGCCTTGACGTAACCAGAGTTTGGTCATTACTGCACGATTATCCAATGAGAAGGGCTAAAGAAGGTCACGTGAGGTGGCTTCTACCAATCAGAGTGGGAGATTATCGTGTCATTAGGCTGACGAGACACGGCCGGACGGGATACAGGGCCAAATGTAATCTCAAAACGCTGCCACTAATTCAGAGCAAAGTCTATGGGGATAGCGGCCCTACTTTTACCTCTTATCAGGTTATGAATTTCCAATACTATTCCAAAACCTGGATCCTGATTTCGCGGCACATGCTCACCCACGTACACATCGAATAATCATTAGTGGTAAATTTGCGCCGACAGAACACGCGTCATTTTTTCGGGGATGAGTGACTGAGAGGTGGAGGAGGAGAAAGGAAGAGGGATGTAAGTGTAATGGCAAACTATCTCAGACATTGAATTGTGCTGTAATTAACGCTGGCGCCCACCCTAGTAGTCTAGACTTCGCTCTCCAAACAATAGAGCTGTTCAGGCATCTGACTACCTCTGCGTTCTCTCTCTCTCTCTCTCTCTCTCTCTCTCTCTCTCTCTCTCTCTCTCTCTCTC
>JH152760.1:272454-285027 GCA_000226015.1 Mnemiopsis leidyi | reverse complement strand
TGATGATGAATGATGACGGAGGGGGGAGGGGGTAAAAATTACCGGAACGACCCCTAAGCAGCAGGGCACAATGCACAACGTGTGCATAGCGTTGACGAGATGATATCTAAGTCTAACAATAAAATCTTCCCCATCAACCTACAAGAACAGGTCACCTCGCTGTTTTGTGTGTAAGCGACCTTAAACGTAACCGAATTGTGTAACTGTATTTAGCCACACAAACACAAGGCCATGGGCTACATTTTGACGAAATTATAACCGTCTACCGTTTTTAAGAAACGTTGAACAGCTTTGAGCTGCGAGAGTCTGGTTGAATAATTGTATCACTGCAACAAGCTATATTGGTTTAGAACGTCGCGACCAGATCACGACTTTAATCAAGCAGTTGCTGGCTCCAAATTCGGACAAGTTCCGCCAGCTCGCTGTGTTATTGCTAAACCAGTATAAGTATAGCCCATACGTGTGCGCGCACTCGTATGGGCTATATACGCATATCCCTTGGCAAGCCTAGCGCGAACGCGAAATAAGGACGGACGTGGACGCACGACGTTCACATAACCAGGTGCTTACGAGCGCGGCTGTTAATTGCCCTGCGTTGCTTGTTCTAACCAGAGCCCTTTCGCGCGCGCCCACCAGAGGTGGCTAGATTCGCGGAGCTGCGTATTTTATTCTAGCTGCGTAGCAACCGCGTGTGTAAGCACCTGGTTAGGTGAATTGCGTTGCTGCCCATTTTCAAATTAAATTTTCCCGATAGGGCGCCGCGCGCGCCACAGATGACAGAGCTATGTTGGCTTAGCAACTTCAAACTGGTTAGGCGAACGCGCGGCTTCTACTGTTCTACGTCGACGAGATTATATATCCGTCTACCGTTCTGCGTGAGTCGGGCATCACCGCGATAACTACTACGCAGCTAAATGATAAACTCCAGCAGCTAAATGATAAAATCCAGCCACCTCTGGTGGCTCGCGCTGCGCGCGCCCCCATCGACCGTCCCAATTTTGCGCTAAGCTAGCACAGGGATAATTGCCTGGGGACCTCAGGCTAATTTAATTGTTGCAACGCAACGCCCGGTAAAGGGATAAACGCAAAACGGTAAAGGGATAAATGTGTTTAACAAGTTGCAGCTGCGCGCGTAGTATAATGCAAATGTGCGTGATCACCTGTTCAGTTGAACTAGATACTAAGCCAGCTTTGATTGTTCAATGATCAAATTCAAAATGATAAATTCAGACCAGTTCATGTTTTCAAAAGTTTATTGTAAGGTCTAAGATTGACTTGTTAATATTAAGCACAAGTGAATGTATTTGAAAAAATTGATTGACATTTCAAATAGATAATTAATTAAATTGATAATTCTTTTTTACCCGATTTTTATATTGCAGTTAATAAAATCAATTAAAATAAACACATTTTTGATTTTATGTAGGGATGGTCGTATATTGAATTTAATAGTTTTTTATTTAACATAATGTAATTGCTTATTAAATTCAAACCACGAATTTAATTAAGCTTGTTTTCTAACGTCAAGTTTAGGGGCCTGTTGGTTTCCAAATATGTTTAACAAAATAGTCATGTTTCATATTTCATTTCATCATCTATTCAATTGTATATATTGCTTGGGGTTTTAGCTTGCTAGTATATTTTTCAGTAATTTGAATGATTAATTTTCAGGAGTGAGTCTTTCGAGGAGGACCTGAGGACGAGATTATGACGTCTAACATCTTTATGTAATATCTCGATCAGTGTTACATTATTGAAGCTTTTACTAAAAAAATGATAATAGCTTGCATATATCTATCGATTTTGGCCTTAGTAGGTTGCACCTTAGTAGGTTGCCACTTGTAAAAGCTGTACTCTTACATGTTGTAATTGGTATCCTGTAACACATAAAAAGATCCTTATATAGAATAAATTGTGTTCATATTCCTATGTTTAATGGTGTCATTTAATTTTATAAATTGAATTTAATGAGAGACAAGAACAATATAGCAGTGAGATTGTTGTTACGATCTTTAATGCCTATAGCTAGAAATGACGAAAATTTATGCTTGAGATGATTTAATTTCTTTTAAAGCCCTTTGAACAACATTCCTTTACCGGGTGCAGCTTGGCTCTCTACGGTTTGCTAAACACGTATATCTCTGTGTTCACCTAACCAGGTGCTTACGCTGCGTGCTAAATGGCTCTGGTTAGAGCAAATCTCTGTGCGTGCTTAGTGCGAAATTTAATTAGGACATTTTATATAATCGCAGCTTTTATAACCTATGAATGTCTCTCCTTTAAGTATACATGGCATCTTTGTGATTGATTTGTATATCTTTAATCAATTTCACTGTTGTCCTTTTATTATGTTTTAAAATGTTCATGTGAGCATTTTTTGAAAGTCAGTCGAAATATGCTTTTTTAAGAATGAGGTGGGGACAATGAGAATTCACCTCCTCATTCTGAGTTGTGTTGTGTGACACCTCAGCTTAGAACTTTTTGATTCAAGGTATGGTTCAACCCTGAAAATGTGTACATGTATTCAGCAAATTTTTGCTGAAAGACTGGTGTCAAGGGCTTGACAGGCAAATATATCAGAAGTAGTTAGAGGTGGTAAATTTTAGAATATTTCTGCTGAGACAAAAGTGCAACATTTGGGACTTTCCATTAAGATGTCAAAAATGGCCCCCACACGAGGGTAAATTTTACCTTTTTGTGTGACATAAATATAAATAAATAATGAATAATGATGCCAGCATCATCACACTTAATCTCACAAAATATCATACAAATTACAAATTTAATAAAGTTTATCCAAATATCTAATTAATGTTAATGAATTTCTTTTTAGCTACAAAAGGGTTATCCTTTAGAAAGCTATTGTGCTTCCTTTTGTTCTCTAAATAATTAACACCTTCTACTCGATTTAAAACTTCATCAGAAATTTCCCAAAAGTATCCACATATCCCTGATGCTTTGGTGTTGCACCTAAATGTCTCTAAATTGGATTTAAAAATATTTACACTCTGTGAAATCTTAACGTCAATAGGAAGCTTATTCCACATTAACATAACCCTATCATTTATAAAATTCCTTCTAATACGGTTAATCTTGGAATCTTTGCTCTTTCCTGGTTTACAAAGTACATTTAATCCAGATCTGCTAAAATTTAAAACACCCGCTTGTTGGGATAAGCCTTGGCTAGCTTTGTATACCTCAATTAGGTCATCTCTCGAACCTCTCTCAGCGAGAGTGGTCAGCTGTAGAACCTGCAGTCGCTGGGAGTAGGGAAGCAGGCCTACCTCTTCAATCACATAGAAAAGAAATTTCTGTAGATTACCCTCAATAAGTCTACAAGTAAACGAAAGAGGAATTTCAAATGTTGATTACCAACTTTGTGGTACTTTTGAGTTCAAGAATCACTAATTTCAAAATCTAAGTTACCCTCACTCTTACTCCAGGTCAATATATTGTCTTCTAACAGCGTGCCGCACAGGCACGTGTAGACAGTTACCTGGAGAAAAGTGTTAGGGTTATTGGAAAATTTTTTGATGTCAATAGTTGATTCCAACGTGCATGATGTCTGTGCAATAGTTATATTGGACATAAATAACAGAATGTGGCCACTATAAGGATAATTGTGACGTTTTGAACCATTTGCTGTTAATGGTGACTTTAAATCTATCCTCAGTTGAAGCTCAAGTGTTATATTTTGACTTCATATATTAACTGCAATAGTTAGAGAAAAGTTCATAGTTCATATCATTGAAAGAATTATCCTAAAAAAATTAAAAAATAAAAAATTCCATTTTAGGTGCAAAAATTGATGTTATCCCCAATTTAAGCGCATGAAGTGTCATTTTGAGTCCAATTTTTGGCCCTGTAATGGTCTGTTGACATGAAAACTGGCCATCCAATCAGGTTTTGTCACTTTCATGCAGCAAGAGTGAAAAATGAGGGTATTAAAATTTCAATTCTGTCCATCATTTCCGTTTGTTGCAAGTTTGATCCTCAACAAGAGCTCAAAATTGGGAACTGTAAATTCCATGAGTGGAAGTATTGCTTGTTGTGCAGAACAGCATCAGAATTACCTTGAGATCATCAAAATATGCAGTGAACAACATAGGACATTTAATTCAGACCAATTGCTTGCTGGCATATAGTTTATATCATAAAAAGTGTGCCTAAGCCACGCAATGGGTCCTGTAAAACCTCCTATGTTGTTAAAACGTCCTACCGTTATGGGGCCCTTAATCTTATCCGAAGCGGAATTATCCATAAAAAAGAGATATAATAGTTCCCTCAAAGATAATCCTTATCAAGCAAGATTTATTACCATTTATAAGGATTTTAGTTTTTGACACTTTTGGATATTACGCGTGATAAAGCTGGCATCACAACTTGTTAATCATTGAATTATTCATCACCATAAATTTTCCTAAATGCCTAAGAACCAAAAATCTTGATCATTTTTTAAAAATTCCTTTATCAGTAGTCAATGACTAAACACGGTTATTTGACATAAATGATAAGATGGGACAAGTTCACAGTACATTACATTAATGCCCTCTGAATATCATCCGCTAGATCAAATTATTTGTATAATAGTATTGTTGAAAGTCAAAAACTCATGAAACAATATTATCTCATGAAACAATATTCATATCACTTAAAAATGTTAAAATGCAACAGGCAGTCTGAAATGCACTTTCTTAAAATTTGAATTAATTGTATTGACTAACAGAGATATCATCAAATATAGGTAAGATGACTCAATGTGGAACTTAACCATATTAATCTTGTTTGCTCATGTACTAACAGGTAAGTTTTTGATATTTTTGTGACTCCTCAACAACATGAAATCAATTCAGACCATTATGAATGGCCATATCATAATCTTGTGAAAACATAATTATTTTTATTTGAAATATGGTTTGATTTAAGCCCTGTATGGCTTGGACTATCTTGAAAATATTAATGAAATTTAGAATTTCTTCTAGGTCTTTTAGTAAAAATAGTCTGAATTGATTTATGTGCTGTATATAAAGTCAAAGTATAAAAGATTACTAACTAAATAAGATTTCCCTAAATTTCCCACATACTTGGTATTTCTCAAAAAGAATGTCAAATAAGAGGAAATCTACAGATAACCTCGAAGTTGTGAGTGCATCTTGCTTTGTTGAGCAAAAGTACACAGAAACGTTTTAGAATTAAAAGTGGCACATGGAAATTTTAAAACGCAATTGGTGATAATCAGTAGGTGAAACACTGAAAACCATTCCCTTCAAAATAGGCTTGAAATTATCTTACAAGCCCTGATTCATTTGTCAAATTTTCATTATCATGTGACTATTATTTTGAGACACTCTAAGTATATATGTACAATAGACAGCAAGTTCATGATATCTTTCTTTTCGATTTGTTTGAATCCAATAAATCCTGCGAAGAATGGTTTTCTACGGCTCACATTTGATATCCAAAACCTGATATTGTGATGGATGTAAGGTTTCTCTTGAGTGTTTACCGAGTTGAATGTTTACCGAGTTAGAACAGGCCTTAAATTCTGTTTGCTTACTATTGACTTTTATGACCGCACTAACTCTTTCCTATTTTCAGCACACTTTGAGCAAGCTGGAATTGCTGTGATCGAGCAGCTCAATGATCTTGATTCCAAGTTCGAGATCAAGTTCATCCTGAACAGCAATAATGGTATGACTTGAATAGTTTTGTGACGACACGTTTAAGGAATATTTGATAAGAAAAGAAATATTGTTGAGGGATCACAAATCGTTTAAATCACGTGATAGTGTTGCTTTATACTGATGATGATACCTAGCTTCTCACTGGGCAATTGTTGTCACATGATAGTTCTAAAAAGTTGGGGCCCTTCCCCAAAATATTATTTGTAAAAGGATCATAAATTTCAAATTCGACTTATCTTGTCGGTCGTTTTCTAATAATTAAATAGGACTTACCTATATAGAACTAACCTCAGTTCTAAGTTGTCAATTGCTCACAAGTCACATATAGTCTAGCTTGCAATAATACAATCTAAAAATCCAAACTATCATAGTGTTTCACAGCTTTTAGACCAACTAGCTAATTGTTGCAGGTAGAGTCCAGGTCGTCAGCTCGTTCAGTCTACCAGACCAGATCACTGCCTCGTGGCAGATCCATCAGCTGCCGGTAAAAATGGGGTCGGAAACCTGTTCAGAGCTAGAGCTTGGGAGCTGTTTCCAGTGCAACAAAATCACGAATCCCAACTCAAACAATCCGACTGAGACTCAGGCTGTGTGTATAAAGAGTACGAGAGGGAGTCAGCTGGGCCCTAGTGGAACTGATCTACCCGAGTGTGCCAGGATACATGGCAAGGATGGGCTTGTTGGGAGGTCGATTGTCGTCAGAGTTAGACACAACTCCCCAAATCAGTCGGATAAGGTTTATTGTGCTACGATTTACGATCAGAACAATTTAAACCCGTCGTTCATGAGCACGATAGCGTGGTTCGACAGTCCCCTGACGGGGTATGTTGCCTTTAGAAAAGAGAACGTAGCAGTCTCATATATTATTGTAAATTTGACGAGAACTGTTGACAATAGGGATAGGCAGGACGAGGAACTTAAATGGGAGATAAGGGGAACTGATATAAGTTCCAGAGACTCTCTGTATAACCCAGACAGTGTGCCAACTGAAGATGCGGAGTATAACGGGAACTGTGACCCGTCCTCTGATACCGGACACCAGAGCTGTGCTGCGGGTGATCTCTGGAAGAAGCACGGAAGACTGAAAATCAATAACGGTCTGCAGATCAATTTGATGATGTTTGTGGACAATAATTTAGCTAGCGCTGAAACACTGTCGCAGGGTCAGAATCTAGTGATTCTTAACACGACGAACAAAGCAAATGGTACCATCGAACAAATCGTTGCGTGGAGTAAGATTGAGAGCCTGGAACCGGTATCCACCAATATCCCATTCATGGACGGTAGCAGTTTGCTGCTTTTACAGCGAGATGACTGGAGCCCTGTCGGGCAGTCATATCAGTCGGCCCATCAGAACACGCCTGGGAAATGGGAGGTGTCGATTTACGGGCTGCCCCCTCTGCAAATATTTGGGGGAGACCAGTGGGACTGCGACGAAATAAAAACTAAGGGCTGGTCTTACAGTTCCTCCAAGATGCTCGACCTTCCTCCTTTCAAAGTCAGTTATTTTATGAATTGAATTTCCGGAAATCTGATTCACTTTTCACGTATACTCTATAAGACGATAGCTCCATACTCAAGCGTTGTAAAACAGCCTTTTGAATATGAATTTTTCAAATTATTGGCGTCAGTTCAATTACAATTTGTACAATATTTTATCGTCATTCGAGTTTCAAATTTGCGACTACATTAATTCCTGCCGATACTAATTAGAGTTTGTATTGATAACCGTGGAATGACATCATTACAGACATCGCGAGAAGTGAGGTATCTCAACCAAACTTACACACTGTACGGACGAAACTCCATGATGTACCGCGGTGTCGCCATCAGACCAGAAAACGACGCCAAGTATAAGTGTGCCACCATCACGTACAAACAGGTTCACTATTCACTACTTGATTTTTCGATCTCAAAATAATTTTAAAGCATTTTCCCCAAGCGATTTATTTCATACCTGCTTCAAATAGAAAATTGATAAATTACAAATCGTCTAAATAATGTGCACGATAAGAAATATCGTTTCGTAAAGTCTTGACAAAAATATGAGCACACGCATGATGCTCATCTTGCAATTCAATGAGATCTAGCACACACAACTTCCAAATCTGCCTACTCATCCCCAACATAGTTCGACCAGGCATGTCTGATGTCTAGATGATAACGTATGTTCACGTTTGTACGAACGTTGAAACTCACCTAGTTGGCCCCACACAGAATGTATCTAATCTAGTGTAAGTGTGGGATACTGAGAGGGTGTGTTTGTGTGAGGCTCTCTTTGTCCCTCCTCACATTCAAGCAGACATTTCTTACCACTAACTTTATGTCAATAGTTTGCTTAGTGACTTAATGAGTGGACTGCTGTGTTGTACTATCGCGAGCTACTGGGCATCTGAATAATGTAGCTCATTGAAATTTGTATGTTATAGAAATAGTGGTGAGGTGTGTAAAACTGTGTGTATCGAACCGTGAAAATGACGGCATCTATAAAAATAGATGCTGAAATGGACCATTGCCACTGCTTGTAATCTAACAGACTTTTAATCCCGATGCCGGCTGTTAATTATGTTTTCTTCCTCATTTCCACCGGTTACAAAAACTTATTGATTTTTTCCTAGATATAATATTACTTATATGTTACCCTATGGTTAACTGAGATTCAATTTGTATCGTTTAGGGAGAAGAAAAGATTTCATACAGTTTGTTAGAACCCACTGACAAGGACATGATGGACCAGCGTATGATCGTGATCCTGATCGAGCACGAAGTAGTCCGACAGACCACAGTACTGATGGCTACTCTGTGTGGAAGTAATGAGTTTCTCCTCGAACTGACGGAAAGTCCGGGCTGTATTGAGGACACCAGGGACATCTATAACCCCTTCGGAGTTTGTCCAGCTTACTGTCCCCTGTCAGTACCTTAATGTTTCATTTATTCTAACTGTAAATGTCCCTTGGTATATGTTATCTAACGAATTCCAACTGATCCCTCTGATCATGCTATGTCCGTTTCGCCCAGTTCCATGATCAAAACCACCTTCTAAAACTTCCCACTCTCAGTGGAGGATCCTGCAAGCGGATGTGTCCCCCTCTGAACCTGTCAGATGGCGAGCTCTACGAAAACTGCTGCACCATGTGTGACTACGACAGCAGCTTCCTCTGTCCAGTTGGAGACTTGCACCGCCGTCTGGATGTGTTCCAGCAGTGTTCAAGGAACCACTACACAAACCGGGAAACCGTTTTCAGCGTCAAGAACGAAGTCAACCTTCCCCTCACGCAGATGAACAACAAGTTCATTGGTAAGGCACTTTCTTACTTTACAGTTAGGTAAGGCACTTTCTTACTTTACAGTTAGGTAAGGCACTTTCTTACTTTATAGTAAGGTAAGGCTCTTTCTTACTTTACAGTAAGGTAAGGCACTTTCTTACTTTACAGTTAGGTAAGGCACTTTCTTACTTTACAGTAAGGTAAGGGATTTTCTTACTTTACAGTTAAGTAAGGGATTTTCTTACTTTACAGTTAGGTTACTAAAATGTTTGGCTGTGGCAGGAGTTTTGTATTTAACCGTATAGAATAGAAATCTGTATATTTTTTATCAAAGGATATAAGTGCATATTGTAAACAAGTTTCTCTAACGATACTCAGATTAAGCACTGTTATCAGAAAGTTCCCTTTTTCACATCCACACGATCGTTCAGGTGTACACGTGTTTGCGCGGGACGCCTCACATCGGGTATTGATGAGATGTGGAGTTGTCAAGGAACTTACAGAGACAGTGGTTGTGTTGAAGGATATCGGCGGAGGAAACGTAACCCTCAGTCAGAAGGCTGCGTGGCAGCCCATCACCGTCACTTTTCAGGGGATCGAGGTATGTGCTGTGTTCAAACTTATCGGGGATAGATCATCATCAATTTTAAGCCATTAGTTTGCGATCTGAGCTGATCAATTTAATGCTTTAATGGAACAGAACAGTTCTTGACTTTAACTCTTGTCCTTAGTAAACCTGTCAAGATTTTAAAATCTGTTTGATTGCGTCTAACTTCCAACTGAACTGCTAGAAGAGTCTTTAAGAGACAATCGTAATATTTTCCAGGTCGTTTCTCTGAAGATATGGGACAGCTCTAATCGCAACTCCCATCACTGTTATGCTTCCAACAAGGACAACCGGCCTTTCTATCAGGAGGATTTCAGAGGAGATCGATCTGGGGACACTTTTGTTCGAAAAAGTATAACTCTTGAGAACAAAGATAAGATCCCCACATTTTTCGGGAAAGAATCGATCATTGAAAAGAGGTGGGTTAAGTATTAATGAGCTTCAATATGTCTCGCCTAAATTTTGTGTCATGATATTGAGCTGAAAACGCAAAATTGACCTTTTAACGGTTTTCAAATATTATCTAGAGATCTGGAACACATATTTATAAGCAAAAATGTTTATTGAAACTTGGTCTCGGCCCTTTGAACTGAAAAAAGATGTTCTTTTAAAAAGCTAAAACATTCTCTTCATCAAAATCACTACATTATTTTCACTGCTCCGTTGCCTGAGGCCTCTTTTTCCCGCAAACACACTATTAACTGTACAAATATGGGACGTTCTTGTACAGACGATGTGACGAGTATTACAGTTACATCCTTGAGTACCGACAAAGTGTTGCATTATAAGAGACCACTGAATTGCCACTAACGAGCAGACAAGTTTGGCAAGGTCTGCCTTGCATTTTCGCCCGTTTAGTGCACGACTCATAGGACTTGTCATCTTACCCTGGTTAAACTTACCCTGTTGTTCCCTAGCGAAAACATCATATTTCTTAATATAGTCGTTAACAATATTCCCTCCAGTTTGGAACTGTCATACAGAACAAGAGATGGTCGTAGTGAAACTACAACCGTGGAAAGTATTCGTCCGAAATGGGCTTCCAACGATACCTACAGACTCCAGGCCGTACTGAACAAGGAGCAGCAGAGAGTTCTGAAATTCAACTTCGAGCAGCGGAGAGGACATCTCGCCGGTAAGACTATTATCTCCTCGTCGTTGTTACGATTTCTGCCACCACATGGACGTCGTGGTCTACTAAGTTGTTGTCAAAATTATTCTAGCTTGACTGGCCCCCATCTTGATTATCAATGTATTTCATTATTTTGTTTGATGTTTCTAACTGTAGTGATTTTCAGCTGACACTTATGTTAAAGTGGAAGTTCTTAGTAAGAAATACTGCAACAAGACGATCAAATGGTACCTAGTCAGCAATAATTCTGTGTAAGTTATACCTATCATATCATTGTAACATTTTAGAGTTCAATTATGAACTGAAAAAAACGTATGCGGTTACTACTTTTCTACATGTTCTATTTCTGGAGACCATGTACTTGTCCAATAGTTATAATTCTTCTTCTTTAAGTTGTTAGTTAACAGTTTCGGCCCACCTCAATAACTTAACTCAAACCCTGCCCTAGGCCTCGCTTCTAACTCTACTATCCTTTCAGGGAGAATTTCCAGCCGGGGGATGTGTTTGAACTATCGGGCTACGACGGGATGACACTGAAGGGAGCTCACAATGTCCAACAAAGCTGCAACCGGTCTCCCTCACAATACCCCTACAATCTGGACATGGGCGATCTGAGCGGTGGGTGTAGTTACTGCATTTCTAACAGCCTCTGTTACAGTTATACATTCCTAGCTGGAGATTTTGTTACGTCATTCTTTTTATATAATCCCTCATTGTATGCAGTCACGGTTATTTTGGTTCGGTCTTTTTTCCTTCTTAGGTCGTACACATTCAAGAATATACCTTCTTAGCTGTTTCGACCCAGCTCTCTTCAATTTAAGCCTGAGTGCTGAGTTTGTGTGTACATAATGAATCAAACTGTTCATTCCACAGGAATTTTGGGGGATGTGAAGCTAGACGGTCCAACTCGGGTTTTTGTCCACGAATCTCTACCGCTTCTTGAAGGTAATTGTTTCTGTCAAGCTCTCTTGGCGTGTAACACAGGTGTACTCAATACAGCATTGTAGAATAGAGGTATTCTATCGTGTTGTTTACTGGCGTACTGTGAGCCGTCCTTTTTGTTCTCAGATAAGTTTAATTTATAGATAAGGTTCTAGGGGAGTACTTAAGGTAAAAATTTTGGCGGTAGGTAAGTTTAACGTAGTTGTTTGGGCCCACTGGTAAGAAGCTTTGTTTTGGCTTTCTTAGGTGTCCTTTTAGTTATTTAGTTCTGCAGTTTTAATATACCAAGATTTATTTTATGTATCAGTGCTATCGCTGTGCCACTGTCAGTAAACGTCTAGCACCAATAACAATGAATAAAATTCTGAAAATTAACAAATTAAAGAGCGGCCGGCGACCCTTTTTCAGCGGCGCGAACGGTAGGATCTCTACAACTTGATCTTGGTATATCAAAACTACAGAGCTCAATTACCGCAAACAAAATCAAAGGGTTCCCGCACTATATAGCTAAAAAACTATTTAGCTAAACGCACTTTATAGCCTAACCCTAACCCTAACCCTAACCCTAACCCTAACCCTAACCCTAACCCTAACCCTAACCCTAACCCTAAATTAGGTTTTAGCTATATAGTGTTTTAGCTAAATGGTGCGGCTACCAAATCAAAGATAGTCAGAACAAATTTTCTTTCAATGTTTCAGTGTAGTATACTACGGGGACATATTGTATTCTTTTTGTACCCGCGCTGGACCGCTGTCGTTGTCTTTTCAGTAACTATTATTATTATTGGCGTAAAATGTACGCTGTGTCTGTGGCTTGATTTTTATCATGACTGTTTGTGTGTGTGTGTGTGTGTGTGTGTGTGTGTGTGTGTGTGTGTGTGTGTGTGTGTGTGTGTGTGTGTGTGTGTGTGTGTGTGTGTGTGTGTGTGTGTGTGTGTGTGT
>JH152760.1:243006-254399 GCA_000226015.1 Mnemiopsis leidyi | reverse complement strand
CTATTTTGATTTTGTAGGGGTATGACGTTCACATGCTGATCAAAGCATTAGCTAAGCACGAGGATTATGTGGGTAACATTGAAATCATACCAAATTCGATGGAGAAGTACGTCTCAGTGAGAACTCGCAAGTTCAGGTCAGTTTCTCATGAAAATTCGATACATGATTTTAAAAATTCTAACAAACTTTCCTTATTACCTATGATTTTACATTAAATGTTTGTGGACCCATTGCTGACATGTCTGCTATCTAACCAGGTTCATCGACTCCATGCAACATCTATCAGCACCTCTAGATAAACTGGTGAAGAACCTGCTAAACCGTGGAGCTGATAACCTGAAATTAACGAAGGAGTACATCAACACTGAACATGGCGACAGCGAACGTAAATTTGAGTTGCTCACCCGTAAAGGGGTTTACCCATACTCATATATTGATCAAGTTGAAAAGTTTGATCAAGGTTGGTTTGAAATTAAATAAAATGATTTTAATGACTTAATTTTAGTGACTTACAGTATTTATTAATAGATATCATATGAATTCTATGCGTAACTTCATATGACTTATATTTATTCAGATCTCCCGGAGCAACATATCTTCCACAACGACCTGACAAACGAACCTCTGTCCAATGACGACTATGCCCATGTTCAGGAAATATGGAACGAATTTGACATGCGAAACCTGGGAGATCTTCATGATCTGTTAGTTTGAAACTTTAATAAACCTCCCTTATCAATATAAGATTCTGTTCCTTTACTAGAACATTCAAGTTGCTAATGGATATGGATGACAATACAGACATAAGTTTTGTATAAGAAATCATACATTACAGATATGTGGTGACTGATGTGCTTCTTCTCGCGGACGTGTTAGAACAGTACAGAGAAATGTGCTGGGACAGGATGGGCTTGGAAGCTCTTTGCTATATTTCCCTGCCCTCCCTCACTTTCGATGCTTGTCTCAAACTAACAAAAAAGAAGCTGCAGATCGTAAAGGACATTGATTTACTGCAAATGCTGGAGACTGGTATCAGAGGTATGTAACTACATAAACATTTGTTTTTATTAATTGTTTTGGTGTCATTACATGCGTTTACAGTCAATGTTGACCATGTGTTTAAGTTTGGTTAAAAATAACCAACTAATTTGTTATTGGTTTCCAGGTGGTATTTCTGTGATTTCTCATCGCCATGCAGTTGCCAACAACCCTCTGTTGAGAGATTTTGACCCGACTGTTCCAGAATCATATCTCTTGTACACGATGCCAACGTAAGCTGTTATGAAGTTGGTCTGATAACTATTACAGTCTTTTAATTTGAATCTATGTTAATATGTAATTCAACATATGTAAAAATTGCTCATGTTTTTCAGAATCTTTATGGTTATGCCATGTCGGAGAAGGTCCCCATTGATGAAATAGGTTTTGTGAATGAAAGTACTGTGGCAGAGTGGACAACGCAGGATATCATAGATATGGATGCATCAGGAGATTACTCCTACATTTTTGAAGTGGATATCGAGATCCCAGAGGAAATCCATGACCAGACCTCTGACTATCCACTCTGTCCAGAAAAACTAGAGATAACAAAAGACATGCTGTCTCCCAAATCATGGTTACTACTTTACTACTATCTTAAAACCGAACTATAAACATAGTTTTTTGAACTGGCTCTTTTTATCAAATGATAAAGTAAACATTCATTATTTTGGTTAAGCAGTTTAATGAACTAACATATTTCAGGGAGATGAGGGTTCAGAGAGGTTGCGGTAGGGATTTCAATTCCACAAAACTAGCTCCCAACTTTTTCCCGAAGAAAGCTTATGTAACCCATCTCAGAAACCTGCAGTTTTGTCTCTCCCAAGGTGCAAAGCTCACAAAGATAAGACGTGTAATTCACTTCCGACAGGAGGCATGGATTGCACCTTATATTGCAGAGAATACAAGATTGAGACAGCAGGCAGCAGATGAGTTTGAGCGTGATTACTACAAACTGTTGAATAATGCTTTCTTCGGGAAAACAATGGAGAATGTAAGACGGCGAGTGAAGATTGTGCTTGTCAACAATGAGAAGAGTCATGCCTGGCAAACCTCCAAACCCCAATTCAAACGATTTCAAATCTTTAACGAAGAGCTTGTTGGTGTGGAGCTTTCTCAAACAAACATTACCTTAGACAAACCAATCTATGTTGGTTTCACCGTACTTGAACTGTCTAAATTGCTAATGTATAAGTTTCACTACGATGTGATGAAACCTAACTTCCCTGATTCAGTTCTCTGTTTTACAGACACTGACTCCTTCCTTTATCACATCAAATGCAGTAATCTGTACAGTGTACACTTGAACAGGTTGAGAGAACATTTTGATTTCTCAAAATACCCGGAAGATCACTTCCTGTTTTCGGATGAAAATAGGGCAGTTGTGGGCAAGTTTAAAGATGAGACTGATAGTGTGCCCATCCGAGAGTTTATTGGTAAGTTAAAATAACCATAATATTTTTCGTTTTTAGTCAATTTTGCTATATTAGCCTTGCAGTGATGATTCGATCTTTATTATTGGTTTAAAATATCTGTTATTGATAGGATCTAAAAATGAGTTTTTCAGGTCTACGCTCAAAATGTTACTCACTACTTACTGGCACCGGGAAGCAGAAAAACACTGCTGCTGGTGTCAAAAAGTGTGTAAAGGACAAAGAGCTAAACCATGAACTCTATCGGAAAGTCTTAAAGGGTCCGGAGATGAGAATGCTGTCAGATCAATCGCTGGAGGATCATTTCATCCATCAGATGACCTTCAGATCGCATGACCATACAGTTTACACTGTTGATCAGTATAAGGTTGGACTGACTAGGTATGATGATAAGCGCTGGATCCTGCAAGATGGAGTCACTACCCGTCCTCATGGTCACTATTTGAACCGTCATGATTGATTCTTACCTACCTTTTAGTTTAATAGATTATTTTTTTAAGCTTTTGGGACTCATATGTAAATGAATGGTTTGTACTTTTCAGATTAATTGCTATCTGTTTTCAACAAATCGTATCGAATTTGTCCAAATAAAACAAAATATGTGATAAATGAGAATTGTGATTTGAGAATCAATCAATTCTTATACAATTTCATAATTTTAGAATCATTTAACTTTAAATTTTCAGTGAAATCATGAAAAATTTTTGAAAACGCTACACCCTTATCAAGTTGCTTGATAAAATAAACACAAAATTCTCCACATGTATTGCTATGAAAACTTTGTAAAACTTTATCCTGAAACTTCATTTTCTTGCCAACACAAATTCTGTTTACATTTGTAATGTAATCTAATGGAAATGATTGATTGTTATATTGTCGTCCAAAACTGTCGAAGTAATAGCCGTTACCTCCCTTAATTACTAGAGCAGTCCAATGCGAACCAGGTAAATTTGAGTTGTCAACGTTAATTATCATTGCATATTCATTATCTGAAAAATCAGGAATTTGATCACATGGAAAGGTACCTTTAAACTTAGAATCTTTGCTCAGATGCTTGTTTATCTGATCAGTATCAAGTCCATTGAGTGAGCTCATAATACTCTAAGGCTCCGATCAGAGTTGATTTCAATTATTCGATCGTAATAAGAATAAACCAACAAAATAAGCCCTTCCACTGCAGCTGCGGGGAACTCAATATCCAGCTTAACTTCACCGCTTCGACTAAGATTGAGATGATGCTTGTTACCAGTTCTATCAGCAGTCAGATCGACAGCAAATAGAGGATGAATATTATAATTAGTCGGGTTGATGAGACAATCTCCAGTGGTTTTATAGCCGATCGTTTGATAAAACGAGTCAAATTGCATTGTTGTGCCCTGTATGGCACTTGGAAAGTGGGGCTTTCCATCCACATAGACTTGCACTTTCTTGATTTTATGGAAAGTGAAAGGATTCTTGTTACGAGCATTTCCAAATGCAGCTCTGTCTTGAACTCCAAATGTAAACATGACTGGTAACTTGCCTTGAGGAAACAAATTATTAATGGTAACTAGTGCATTACCTGCAGGGATAGAGTGAAAGCTCACCTTGCCCTCCTCAGACTGATATAATGCAGGCGTTTTAAGGAGTTTCTGTTCCATCAAGTTGAGACAAAAGTCAGTTGGTTGTTGCATGGTTACTCTGAGAAAGCATTTGTCAAACTTAAGCTTATGGGTTCCTGCAGCTTCTTCAAGCAAAACATAGCCATCATAATTTTTCGTTAGTGACAATCTCACGTCAAGATTACTAGGTAGTAACTTTCCTGTTTTGAACAGACTACAATTCAGATCTGAAATTAAGGTTACGCTTTTCCCCCCTTCAATCAATTTACCACGAGATAGTGCACTTTTATTGGCTGGGGGAGGTCTTGCACCAGCTTCCTCTTCAGGATATATAGTTGCATCCTCTGAATTTGCCTTTGATGTTGCCTCATCCATGAGAAATACTTCCTTGTCAAGGAGGTAAGGAGATCGATATGAGGGAGTGTTCAGAACTATGTCAAACCAAGAACCAATGTTGTAACTATTATCGAAACTTTGAAGTATGTTTTGACCCCCTATCACAACATCAACTGATCTCCAGAGCGCATTAGCAAGATTAGATACCACTGATACATTAGTGTTTGCATCAGGATTTCCATCAGTAGCAGTTAGAACTCGTATTTCAGAAATAATTTCAATGTTTTCAATCATGAGCTTAGGACATGCTTTAATGAGAAATGTGACTGTATCACTATAGTCTATAGATGTTTGGGGATATACTTCTATAACATGAGTCTCTGCAATTGAAGTTTGAGTATGCAGAGGGTCCCACAGCAATAAGTTGGAAGTTATTGCCTCAGAACTATTGATGTATTTCGTCATGATCCAAGAGCGTCAATTTTACGTCGTTTACCAACTGCGTTAATCTTTTTCTGTAATTTAGCAGAAGCTGTCTTAACTTGATCTTCAGCAACACGTGTGAGGGCACTAACACCAGATTTTGCAACCTTTTTTACTTCTGGTTTAGCTATTTCCCATCCCTTATATAGGAGTTTTTTCCCGATAGGCAGTGCAAATTTTAATGCACTTCGAAAAAATCCCCCAAGTCCACCACCAACTTGATGATTGCTGTAAATATAGCCCTGTGAGTTGTAACCCCCACCAACTTGGTTGGAGTTGAAAAAATCATGGTACATTTTGTATGTGGCTCTGTCTGGGACATAAACTTCCCTCATTTTGCAACTGATTTAGCGACTTGCTTTCTCCTCTTGATCTTTCTTGCTTTTGATTTAATTGAATTCTGCTTTACTGCTTTCCTTGAGCTTTTAAAAGCGGTAGGTGTTACTACAGTCCTGGATTTGGTGACTATAATTTCGTCAGGAACGTCTATAGGCAGCTGAGTACTTTTATCAGGTGTAATCAATAAATATCGCATAATTGTGAATAGCATACTCACTGGTTCCTTATATAGTCGAAATACGTTTTTTTCTTATTCCCAGAGTCAGAATTGTTGGTAAATCTTTAACAAATTGAATCAAATCTCCTCCGACATCACGAATTTCAAAATCAATATCGATAAAACTTGCCGCAGAAACATCATGAAAAACAGGATTAGGATTTTCAAAAATGTAATGATTACCATTTTCTGCTGTTTTTATATGAACTGTATCCAGCAGACGGGAAACATGGTCGTCAATAAGAGAATTGGAAACAATCGAGCTATAAATGAAACCAATTATATTTGGTTTTGCTAAATAATCATTGTGTATAGTCAGTGTTTTTGCAGTAAAATTGGTTATCTTAAAATCCAATAGTCTTAAAACGCTTCCATTTGTTCTGTCACTAGCCACGAATAGGCTTTTATTGCTTTTGTCCTCCAACTGCAATGTCGCCTTATAACTGCTTATATTTCCAGTAGTTCCATAACGCAGGACACATGAAGTATTAATGACGTGACCTTCTTCACTTCCACCTATGGTTTCAACTTGTCCATGCTCTTTATAATGTTTAGAAAGCACCTGGTACATAGCCTGTGCAAGATCATGTCCTGTAGCATAGAACCCTGTTGGTATTTCCAGAACAAGCTGAGAAGGGGATCCCTTTGCTGTGATGTGAAGACGATTATTTGCCTGGGTAACATTTTCAACTGGAGGGAGTGCAATTTTCAAGAGTCCAACTTCGTAATCTTCTGTTAGGTGGATTGAGTTGGTAAAGTTCGATACGAATCTTGCGGGATCCTGATCTTTGCTCGTGATCGTGATAACTTCCATATTTCAAAAATAATCTCTTTCCACAAATGCTTTAAATAGCCTGAGATTCTAAAGTATCATTGGAATAAGCGGTAATAGCGTGCTAAGAACCGTCTTGAAAAAAGACCCGCCTTTTTGCTTCACAACTTCTTTAGTTTGACGAGCTGAACGACTCTTTGCTACATCACGGATAAGTTGTTTATGTCTCTGAAGCCTCTTAATGTGTTGTTTTTCCAGGGGAATTGAACCATCGAGAGCTAGTTTTGCCACACTCCTTATGACATGAAGAAACTTGTTGGGGGAGTTGTTAACAATAACTATGGCTTTTTTCGGTCCGATATGAGCGAGAGTTTTTAGAGCCTTGTGATGTTCTTTGACCAGCGCCTTTCTCAAAGAAATATGCTTGGACATGACTTGAAAAAATCTGTTGATACAAGTAATTCTTCAGGTACTTTGGGATGAAAAGAAAGTAAAACAAACCCAAACTGATTGTTTTTATTGTAGTTGTAGGCTTCAAGGATTCTTATATAGTCAGAACCTAATATTTGACGTGCTAATCTGGTTAGCTGTGCCAAGTTTCTCTTGTTTCTCATAATAAGCATATATTGGCAATTATTGGACATAACCCTATAGTTGTCATCGTTAAGAAATATAGAATGACTGATATATATAGTTGTTGTTTGCAGATGGTGGCTTCCCCTAATGAAATGGTTGGTTAGATCCTTGTTCTGTGATAAGCAAAGATCATCGATTATGAGCAACTTGGGCCCATCATGCTTTTTTAAAACTTCAAGTTCTAATCCAGATACAAATTCTATTGGAGAATTCTTCCTGTCTTGGTTCCAAGTGTCCATGAATTTCTGCTTGGCTCCATAAAGATAGAAAATCTTTTCAGGCCATGGCTGGATCAACTTTTGTTTAATGATTTCTAAAACTGTGGTTGTTTTTCCTGAAGAAGTAGCACCCACCACCAAAATATTCGAATTAGCATAGAACTTGAACATTTTGTAGTTGATTAAACTTACATACAAGCATCTAATGTGATTTATAAAGCAGAAAAATGTAAAAGAGACGATAAAATAAAACTTTAACCAGTCTTTTGCAATTCTTCATAGTAAAATGAACCAAATATATGTTCACCATCCAAGTCAGATAACAAATATGTGACCGGGAAATTTTTTCGTTCAACTTTTCTAATCTTGAAAATTTCTGCTGTCCATTTTTGAACCGCCTCTTTTTCGCGAAAACCCCTCTCTTTGACAATTCTTACTGTATCATTAACTTTTAATAGTTTCCTACGATACTTTTCCCGTTTCACAGTATGGGTATATCTCTTGTTAAAATAGATACGATGCAATAATTCCTTGGTATGTTTGGGTTCAACATCATTCGGTCTCATCTGAATAGTGCGGTGAATTGAATTGTTGTAACTGTCTATGAGTTTCGGAAGAGCGTTTATCCACTTATTGTTCTTTTGAGATGTAAAGAGCTTGAACAATCGCCCACGTATTGTCCTTTGCACCCTCTCAACCTGTGAGGACAAGTAATAATCACGATATTATAGTGATCTGGATTATCATTTTAGATCTCCTATTTATAGCGTTAAAGATGCCATGAAGTTAAGTGTTTGAACTTACAATACTGGCTTTTTTGTCGGAGTATGTGCTGTACATATCAATATCCAGCGCATTCAGCATATTTTGAAAATTCTTGTTGTAAAACTCAGTACCTTTATCAACCTGAAAATCAATTTCAGTTATAGACTTTGTAAAGCGACAAAGACTGCGATTCCTAATCAATTAAGATTATTTTATTCATAATCATAGCTTACCTGCAACTTTTGAGGTCTTTCAGCAGTAAACAGCGGTGTGAGTGCTTTAGTTAATTGCAGCCCAGTCTTTCGTTTCAGAGGGAACCCCCAAAGCTTCTTACTAAGAGTATCAATAACAAAGCAGCAATAGCGATATCCGTTATTTGTTCGCCAGTACTTGTCAAGAAACAAAAGATCTGCCTGCCACAAGTAATTTATACCTTTCGTAAAAACTTTTCTATAGAATTTTGGTTTCCTCACAGGTTCATGAAGATAGAAACTCCTCTCTGATTTCAAGAATTTTTCAATTTGTTTCATAGTAATCGTCGGATGAATTTTTTTCACTGCATTATGAAACTTTCGTTTTCCCGAAAATGAACCCTCGAAAGATGGGTCGTTGTACAACTTTGAAAGATCATTCATAACTATCAGATTTGTTTCTATTTGAATTATCCTTAAATAGGTCTTCACCTAAATAAACAATGAAAACGCTTTAATAAGTTGTAATGTTGAATATTAAGATAATCATGTTCAAAAATATAACAGTTCGAGATTATTAATTAACTTGAAATATCTGTGTGGCAGTCTTTAGAGTTTTCGCTTTACTCAGTGAACAGTATCTTGATGGATGAGGGATAAAGCAATCAGATTCTTGGAGAGACAATGGGTATCTAAAATTATACGCTTTACAAATGTCCACAATATCTGATTTAGGGAGGTATTTCAAAAGGAAATCCTTAGCTTGATTTCCTGCTGTATAAATCCGAAGATTTATGATATGGTTCAGAATGTATCCAATCACTTCATATGGTAGAAAACTGTCATTTGTTAGATCTAGTCCATTGTGGTTGTGATTGTATCTGATTGTACTCCAATCTCTGGGGGCGATAATGAGATCAACAGGACAGTTGAAGTGAAAGTGTTGATATTGGTTACCATCAAAAAGAATGGTCATTTCCTTGACGACAAACTGTTGAGAGAGTTGGAATCCTTCAATTGCTACGACACAAGACATTTTCCAAACGAACGATAAAACGCAAAAGTAGAAATGAACTATTTTTGGTTTAGCAGAACTTTATGTATCAATAGTAATAACAAATCTCACTACTACGATTTTGAGCTCGACTATACAGTCTGGAGGATACTCCTCATGGTATCCTAAAGCCTGGTTCGGATTCTTGAAAGGTATTACCAGCATAAAGTTGCTGTCTCAGACGCTGCTTGAAGTATTCGCATATTAAATCTGGACGGAGAACTAGTCCAATCAGAAAAGTTGCGATTGCTGCCAACATGGAAAGGTAATGATGCAAGTTGCATTTATTATCATAGAAGATTGGAGCATTAGTTGGTTGTTCTGTTACTGAATATTGAGGTGTATTGTTCATTGATGTGTTTTCATCAGTTGATAAACTATGCTCTTTCATAATGGTATCAGCATGAGCTGATGTATTACACAATTTGTTTATGACTTTGTAGTCAATTACAGATGAATTTCCCATAACTCCAAGCAATATTTCATTAGGATCCATGTAAATGTAACTTGCATTCCTTGTCACACCGCAAACATGAAACTGTATTGAATAGTTGAAAACCAAAGGAGCCAAAACGGTAATTAGTATTTCAATCATGTTCAACGGAACAAATTGCTGTTCGAAAATACCATAGATGCTTAAATAGCAGTTTTCTTCCCAGTCGTCTCTTTTTTTGCTTTTTTCCTTGCTGGCTGCTTCTTCTTGCTCATTTTTGCTGCACCCCGTTTTAAATTCATGGGTTTTGTGTGTATTGTAACATGTGAAACTGTAAGCCTTTCATCTACAGTAGGTGTTAAATATGGACTGTAATAGATAAATTTTGGGCTTGACTGGAGCAAAAAGTCTCTTCCAAATGCTCTAAGCACTTTTTGACCTGAATCATCATAAATTTCTGGATCAGGAAACTTATTAACATAGTCGGAAACCAGATTCGAAATCTTTGACAACATCGTTTCTTTTACAAGAGGATGAAACATGTAGAGTTTTTCCAATAGTCCAGAGTGGTTGTGGGTATGAAGCAGAGGGGAGTTCTTCTTGTCCAGACATCCAGGACAACACTCTTTGGAATAAGCCATGGTTTCATCAACAAAAACTGAAACTAGATAACCAAGCCAATTATCATGATCTGAATCAGACATCCTAAAGAGTGACAACAGCAAAAGTGACAAACAAGAAATGATCAGTGTGATCTAGATGTCTGTTATTTATGGTATCTGTTACAGTTATAGTTTGACAATGCTGCAAGAAGTGATTTGTTGTTCACATTTGAATTGGTACTCGGAATTGGTTTGAAATAATTTGTTCTTTTAGTTTGATTTTTCTGAAAGAAGCGGTACATGCTGTTTAAGAGCAGGAAATTCATTGCGTGGATCAGTCATTGTTTGACGGCACCCTTTTATAGGTAGAATGTAAAAGAATAAAATTTTGTTTTTTCGGAATCCTCTCAGCTAACTTGGTCTTGGTAAAGTTTGTAAGTAAACTAAAACAAAATCTAACAATAGAAGGGGTCGAAGGCGGGTTCAATTGGCGGCTCTCACAGAATATAGCCTTCACCAAATCCACACGCTATGAGGGTCGATCCTTTATGCTCTCGTTAACTATTCATGAAAGAGCGATCGACAGTTGTACATTTTATAGCGTCTATACAGAATCCCAATGAAGGTGATATTCTGCAGGAGCCACCAATTGAATCCGCCTCCCTCCACCTTCTGTACCTATACTACACTAAGTTCCTTATATACTTGATGAATTCTGAAAATATATCCTTGTGGGTTGGTAAGTTGCTGATCCATTTGTCAGCATTGCTACCTAAATATTTTGGTAATAGAATCTGCCGGATTAGCTCAGTTGGTAGAGCATTGGGTCTGGAAGCTCAAAGGTCGGTGGTTCGATCCCACCATTCGACTTCATTTTCTCAATAATTTTATTTACACAAATTGATGCTCAACTAAGAAATGAGAAAGAGCGATTTATCGGAGGAAGTAGACTAGACAGAGTTAGAACCCTAATGCTTCTGCAGTTAACATGATGGTGTGAAGCTGTAACCCTATCAGGACCGCTAGGTGCATGTTGTTTTGGTGTTAAACCCTCAAGTTACACATACACATGGACCTCATAGAATTGCATTATGTTAGCATAACAGTTAGTACATCATTCACTTCTAGGTTTCAGCACATGTTTATTTTAAGCTGATTAGAGCTTTAGAATAAGCGAGCTTCAAGTAAGTCTTGAATTTATTACTTGGTAAATAACTTAGTCAATCAGATAAGCAATGCAGCTAAACAAGCTTCAAACGAAGATTTAAAACCTTG
>JH152760.1:216580-242996 GCA_000226015.1 Mnemiopsis leidyi | reverse complement strand
GGGGGGGGGGGCTGGGGTGGATAAGGCATTGGCCATGGCCCAGATACTCTGGAATTGGCCCATGACCGTGGAAAATTTAGATTTTGGCCTGGCCACCCTCCCCCCTAATTTACCAAACATTCTCAGTAAATATGTTTACATCGATAAGATTATCGTTTTTTGACAGGTTTTCAGTAAGCTGGCTCCTAACATTTTTCTTGATTCTCTAATTCATCTATATTAGTATATCTATGACATTTATCCAAATCTTGATGATAAACTTTAAATCAAAACCTGAGAATTCAAATTATCACTATATCTGACAAAAAGATCAAATTTAAACAACAATTCATTTTAAAACATATTCTTTCCTTTTAACGGCCGTTGAGCAATAAGTTGCACAACATTATCAGAATATCAGCAAAATAAACCAATTTCTTTTATCTTTAGCATTTTCAATCATACATAATACATTTGCTTAGTTTTATACTATTAGTAGTATTGAATTTATTGAAACGGTAAACCACAGGTTAATCACAGATCCCCTTTATCAATAGAACTGAGATATATCCAGCTCTCCAACTAACGAACACGGTTAGTGGTTACCTACAAACATACTGACAAAAAGTACTAAGTTTTTCTGGGGTAACAACCGCTCAATTGCATTAGTTGAAAATAATATACCAATATTCCAAATAATATACCAATATTAAGGCGTTTACGGTTTAAATAATTACTTTACAGTGTGCCGTAAGGCAGTATATCCGACATATCCAGTAGTCGATACAGTATTCATGTTATGAGTATTTGCTGAGATATTTAAACTACAACTAGTAGGGTTGTGAAAGTAAAGTTAGTTGCTTTGTCTCGGGATTTGTAGGCCCCTTTGGAAGTATGGAAATTTCTCGTTACTGCAACTTTGAGTCGGACGCTTTTAAACAATTTGCAAATTGCAACATTAAGATCTCTTTAATATGGCAATTTGTAGAATTTACTCGATCATTAGTACATCATACTCCACGAAAATACACCGGGTCGCTGAAAGCGACTCACAACCCAGCAAATAAATTACATTTATTGAGACAACGATGTAGCTGAAGGAGGACTGTCTAAAGCGGTGGAGGTGGTTCTAATCCCACCTAATCCTCTGTTCTACCAGATTTTCTCGTCTTATGCCTTTGTGCGCCGAGGGGAAAAAGGAATTGATAAAGGTTAACAGGGCCGGGGGTGGTTGGAAAACGTGTATACTACCTTCTGTCGTATGTACTATGTACGTACTTTATATATACAAGCTCCTGTATCAAACTTATTATTTTACACAGACAATTTAGTCTTTGCATTTAAATACCTCCGTGCAGGAGGAACCATGAGTAACTGAAAGTTTCTTAGAGTAATTAATTGTAACTAATTGGAACTGAATATAATGTAACTAAAAATAACGAAGAGCAACTAAAAGTAACTAAGCGTAACCAAGACACACGCCCCCAGTATGACGTACCAAGTATCTGACTACGGTAGATACTGTCTGACAGGATGGTGCCTCCTATCCGGCACTCTCTCCCTCCTCGGCAACCTGACTCTCCTCTTCTCCTCCCTGGTTGCTAACGCTCTCAAACTAGACCGAGTATCGGTTATCTTGATACAAAACCTAGCTGCTACCGGGGTGGGTTACACTATCTTTATCATCCTGCCCACGGCCGGGTCAGCTCTAACAGAGAGGTGGGTGTACGGGACGGGTCTGTGTGTCGCTACCAGCTACCTGCTCTATGTCCTGGGCTTCATGAACACCTACTTGGTAGGGTGTCTCAACCTGAGTAAGCTAACTGTCATGCTCTTCCCTCTGCGAGCTAGACTGAGGTCTAGAAGATGTGGGTACCTCATCTCAGCTGCTCTCTGGTTTAAAACAACCTGCCTCTTCATCGTCAGAGTCATCTGGTTCGACAGAGACGTAACCTTTAATCCGCTCGTCTTTACGTGCTCGTTCGACTACAGGAAACAACCACCAGGAGTGTTTGAGAGGGTGATGTTTTATGTAAACGTGGTGACACCGTTTGCGGTGATACTGGTGACGGCAGGGTGGTTAATGATGCTGATAAGGAGAGTTAGGACTCTCACAAGACAGGGGGTGGTAGCATTGCTGGTAGTTTCTGTGGCTTACATCTTGTCTTATCTGCCTTTCCTTGTTTTTCCGGTTGTCAGGTTTGTTGTTTGGGAAGGTTTGTTAATTGTTATTAACTCTTCAGATTTTGGGTATTAAGGTGTAAATTTAGTTGTGGAAAATGTTGTCTGTCGTTAAGATGTTAACTAGTATATTCTAAAATGGACCTACAAGCGTCAAATTAAGATGGTACTTAACAAGCTATTTTCTAGGAAATTGATATTATGTATTAGTTTTCATTTACAGTTTAAGTGAATCTAACGCTAACTCTAATTTTAACCCTAGTTCTACTTTAAACAATTTCGGCGCTAACAACCCTGCCCCCCACAGAGAAGAACCGATGACGGTGGGCAATCTCCGCCATTTCACAGTAGCATCCGTATCTACGTACACGTCTTTCTTCTTAAACCCCGTCATTTTCTACTTCACCGTCACCAGCTTCAAATCTTACGTGGACAGGAAGTTAGGAAGAGACGTGGGGCGGAGGGAAGCGAGGAACATTCGAGATTTCTCGACAAGAATGTCTACTTTGAGGGGGAGTATGACGTCGGGGATTGTAAACAGTAGCCAACATAAACAGACTTGAAACGATATGCTGATATGAGACTAAGTTGTTGACGTCTTAAGAATTGTAAGGACAGTATGAATTAAAAATATTGTGTGCAGTGTATACTGTACACTGTGCCTATGACCTGTACCTTTATTGCTATTTTTTTCCTCGTTAAAAGATTTTACAAATTGTCTTTCGAGAATTATCAGTATTTTCTGTATCTTTACAGATGATTAAAATTGTTTAAAAGCGAATTCTTAATTTCGGATAACAAAATCCTACATAAACACATTATGTCACAATTAAACAAGATATACAAAATACAAAATTTCTTACATCAGGATAAATCCGGACAAGCTCATCCAAGGCAAGGTTTAGAAACTGCTCTATCGTAAATCCTTTCTTTATCTGCACTTTGTGTCTGTGTCCTGGAGTGATCGGGGAGAGTCATAGAAAGAGATTATCGTTAAACTCGGTATTTCAATGTTAAAGACTAAATCATCTGCTCGAACGATTAACAGTAGGGTGAGGAATACTAATAAAAATCGTTAACGATTTCAAGGTTACGTGATCAAAGATTACGTATCAGCATTAAAATTTTAGTGTATTTTGAACTACTTGTCAGTAATCTAGCCAGTTGAACTGGGTGAACTAGAACATTTGCAACAGTCTACGTTTATTCAACTTATTTAAGTAGCCCTAGGTTCAAAAAGACATAAGCAGCACCAGACAAACCTGATCCGTCCCAGTAGTTGAAGGTAAGTTCCACCTCCTGAGCCTTAATCTGTTTCTGTTTTTCTACCCACTCCTGTTTCAACTCCTCTGAATGTGGTTAGAACTAAATAAAAGAAAAAGTTATATTGATAAACTTTCGTTCATTTTCACTGCAAAGAAAACTGTACCAGTTTTTTGAAGCACGTAAACTTAGAAAGAAGAAAGTACAGTCTAGTAACGTCTTACCTACCAATGATTGTGACAGTATATCGTATATATGAATCAATGAGCTGTTTTCTTGAGTTTGGGATTAGTTAGCGGCAAGAAAGTTTTTGTGAATGAAGAAATGGACAGTGAAAACATGTCGTTACCATTCACCTACTTTAAACTTTGTGAGTTGTGTGGTTTGCAGTAGAAATTCGTATCAAATTGCTTTGTGAACAAGCGCTACTGGAAGCCAGCACTATGCTGATATGCAAGGTAATATGATACTTTTATCTTTTAAACAAAATGCTTTCTCACAGAATTATTGTCAAATGTCAAGATGTTGTTTGTTTCAAAAGTGCTTATCTATTTATATTAGTGAAAAGGACTTTGTGTTTATGAAGAATTGGTAATCTATTTCGAAATGATTTGTTCAGTGAATGTTCTCATCGCAATCGTTCCGCTCGTAAAAAATCTTTGCAATTTGGACTTTGAAATTTAATCAGGGATGTTGTAATATTTGTAAAACTTTTAAGTTGTTAGAAAAGACAAGCCTTGCAATCAGAAATCCTAAAAAAGGTGACTGTTCACGTTTTTAATTTCAGAACCCCGTAATAGATGAAGAAATGGTGAGCCTCCAATTTACCCAAGACCCACTCGAAAATGAACCCGGAACAGATGACAACTGCAGAGGTTTCAACAATCCAAACTATCTTACCCCAATCAAGCAACCCAACACGACAACAACCCGAAACCCCACAGAGGAGAAGTCCGGATCAAACTGGCGGTCAGAACTGGACATCACCATCGCATCTATCTACGTGGAGGACGCTCTGCACTTCCGGAACGTTCCTTTCCGACCAGACAAACTGGCGCTGTACCAAGTCTACCAGAGCAAGGCCATCAGGTATCTATTTGTAGTGTTTCCTGCGTTACTCTTAGGTTTAGCTCTGGTAGAGAACCCCGCTGTAAAGGTCCTGGAGGTACACTGGCAGGCGATATTCGCCTTGGAGTTGGTCTGTTTGATTGCTTGTGCTTCCAGGGTCTTTCATCTCCGTTTGTGCTTGCAGAGAGGTGATTTCTGGTCTGATGTAAAGAACTGCGCGATCATGGGGAGCATCTTTATCATGTTCGTGGACATGATGGTGTGGTTGGGGTATAAGGTGGGGGAGGAAAAGGAGGTGATAAGAGTCAGTCGGATTCTTAGACCTCTCCTTATTATCAACTTCTCAGACAACAGGAACCTAAGGAAACTGCTGAGGAACATCAAAAAGACCGTTGTCGATGTTTTAAGTGTCCTGGTCCTTATCTTCCTTTTCATCGCTATATTCGCCATGATGGCCACCAAGTTCTTTGAAAGACGTTCACTGTTAGACCCCCACGGAGACCCATATCTAGATAACTTCTGGGACTCCTACTGGAACCTCTACGTCCTGATGACAACTGCCAACAGTCCCGATGTTTCTCTACCTGCATTTCGGAGTGAGCAGGCTTTCTTCGTCTTCTTCATGCCCTTTTCCGTCATCACCACATTTGTCCTCATGAACATACTCCTGGCGGTGGTCTACAAACACTACAAGATGCATCTTCTTGAAGAAGTTAAAGTCGACGTGGGTATAATACAGAGTAACCTTTTCAAGGCTTTTTCTCTTCTTAAAGACACGAACACCGACCATATCAGCAAGAACGTGTGGCTCAAAGCTTACAAAGATTTAGGATGCCCTGACAATCTACAAAATCTATACTGGGATTACATGGTACCGAATGATGAATTACCAGGGATTTCACTCCAAGCTTTCTTCAAAATCACTGATCTGCTGTCTTCGGAGATAGAAGTAGTGATTACAAAGAAAACGTGGCTCGAGCTTAATTTCCCCTTCATCTACAACAGTAGTTTCTCCTGTTATCTGAGGTGTGCTATAGAGCACTTCGCTTTCACTCTCGTCTATGATGTCCTTATTGTGGCTAATGCAATAGTGCTCTCTGTACAAAATGCTCCTGCATTCCTTGAGGACCTCTTCCTTGCTCTTTTTAACCTAGAAATAATTCTCAAGATCTACACCTTCGGACCAAGGAAGTTTGCCAAAACAGCCTGGAACTGCTACGATTGTTTGGTGATTTGGAGTGCCACGATCTTCTCTCTGGTGGTGGATGTTGAAGGTCTCCACGATACGAAGAACGAAGAGATGAGTGCATTGTTCCTGGACATGGTGCTGACCCTCAGGGTGCTGAGACTGTTGAAACTTCTCCTTAGTATCCCACAGTTAAGGTTGATCGTCAGCACGCTAATGCAGATTATACCCAGTATGGGGTCCTACGCTCTCCTCCTCTTTCTCTTTTACTATAGCTATGCCATACTGGGGATGGAGTTGTTTGCAGGTAAAATCATCAACGACACGGTTAACTGCGGGAGAGAAGAATTGAACGGAACGGATTTTGTAGCGGAGAACTACTGTGTTCTATCCTTCAACAACATTCTCTATAGCTTCGTTATCCTCTGGACACTAACACTAGTGAACCAATGGCACATCTTAACTGAAGGTTTCGTTGCAGTCACTTCTAAAGCAAGCAGACTCTACTTTCTTTCCTTCCATGTCTTGGTTGTCTTGATAATACTGAACATCTTCCTGGCGTTTGTGATTGAAGCCTTCATGTTGCAGATTGAGCTTGATGATGAGAAGCAGGAGGGAATAGACGAGCATCTGGACGAACGGGGGATGAACGCTAGGAGAGAGTCTCGAACTCTAAACCAGACAGTTTGGTACAGATCTCCCTCCCTGACGCGCAGCAACAAGGGAGAGGAGGAGGATGACCTCAAGAAGATCTACATAGGTACAACACCACTTGATGAAAAGGTGAGGTACAAACGACAGAAGAGTACGAAATCGTACAACCAGCTTCTATTGGACATGTTCCAGGAGGATATTCAAGCGGAGGAGACATCTCCAACGAACATAGAGGTGTCCAGAGCAGGGGTGTCCGGTGTAGGGGTGTCCGGTGGAGAGGTGTCCGGTGTAGGGGTGTCCGGTGAAGAGGCGTCCGGCAATGTTAACACTCGGATAAATGATGTGAAAGGAGCAAACTACACAAGTAGAGTTAAACAAAGACTCAGTTCGGTTCAAGAAGATGACCCCGAACTTGTTGAGACTGACGAAAGTCCGGCCAAGGACGATCTGTCTTATGGTTCTTTAGATATGGACATCATATGAACCATCGACAATCCACGTTATACATTATGGGCAATGGACGTTGAACAATGAGTTTGAAATTTATACAGCAAATTTATCGCGTGTCAGTTAAATTGTTTTCGGGAATCGTGGTCAACCTATTATTGTTGATATTGAAAGAAAAATTGAAATTTTATGACCTGACAACGTGTTTTTAGTATTTTAGGGAAATGCCCAATAAAGAAAATTGTATAAAACAATTCTAAGAAACAAAAATAACGAGTATAGGTACCAATAAGTGTTTTGTAATGTTACAAACCAATCTCTTGGAGTTCCTGAACCTCGCGGTCTTTGTCAGGCAGAAATGAAGTATTGACAGCCGGGTTCTTCCCAATCTTCTTTTTCTTCTTCAGAACTAGCGGCTCTTCTTCGCACTCTTCTGTAATAGTGAAGAGCTTTTACCATAAACCGTCTTAGTAGTACAATTCACAATGCACTTATAGATTATAATGATTTAAAAAAGGTTACAAGGAATCAGCTCATAATGAAGGACCAAACCTTCGTCTTCTTCGTTAAACGAGAGAGTGCTGATTTCCTTTCTCTTTTTCTTTTTCTTCACATTTTTCTCCTGTTCCGCTCTCTCTTGCTCGAGTTTCTGTTGTGCTTCTCTTTCTCGCAATTCTCCCAAAGTCACCAGACCTAAAAATGGAGTGATATGGTCACTTTATACATGACATTGTTCACTCTTTTTCTCAGCTTGACACTTAACAGGTAACTTGACTTTAAGTTCAACTAAGTAGGTCAAATTATCTAGTAGATTTAAGAAAACAGGAGAGCAGTTCAGTACACACAACAGTGGCATTAAAAAAAATTAAAAAAGTTGAGTTTTTTCTTGTTCAGTCATCCTTTAGATATTGGAAAAAGTCGGCAATGGATATCAATGACTCCAACTTATCATAGGCTGAAAGAGTCGCTAAGATTTGGAAATCTTACCAACCAATCCCTGTTGTTTCCTCCACTGCGTCCACTTTAGTTTTCGAAAAAGCGATTTTGCTGCCCCGAGCTGACTCTTTTACTTTCTGGATAGCTTTCTCCATCTGAATTAAAGGACATTATATAACATCTCCCTTTTATTACGGAACCTTTAAATAAAAAGAGAATCCAAAAACTTAATACTGAATTTTCGTAATGTGCTAGAAACTACATATTGTTTAATGTTTATCTTCTTTACTAACACATGTATGCTATCCAGAACAGAAACAAATAAGCCCGATAACAAACCTCAGCTCTTCCTTTCTCCCGTTGTTTCTGAAGTTTAGCCACTCTGGCTTTTTCAGCTGCTCCACCTGTGTATGATGCCATGGCCCTGTAGAGTTTACCCTTTAGATTTATAGTTCTAGAATCCTCCATTAATAAATTTGATAAAATGTATTATGAAAGTCAGACTTTTGTTAATCAAATTATTAAGTTTGAATTTCGATTTTTCTAAATATGTCGGCCACTTTCTAATATATTATACAACAGAAAGAGCAACAAGCCAACGAAATTAATTTTTCCATGTTATCAAAAGTCAAAACGTATGTTCAATTTGTTCAGGTGATTGTTATTGAAATTAACAATATTGCGGTCAGCGAAAGAAATGAGCCCCATGGTTTATTGAGAAATGCTTAATTCCAGTGTCTAAAAATAATAGTCGTTAAGTCGTTAAAAATACAAACTTCCCTTGATAAATATAATATCTAAGTTAAAAAATCCTCTATTGTTCGCTCAGTCAAAACACTTTCGTCAGTTTAGCTCCACTTTGTCAAATATGGTCGCATTTGAAAAACACATTGGACAAGTCTAAAAACCAGGCTTATTCTCACTTTTGTCTGATTGTTTTGTGATATCTTCTCGGCGTAAACTGAAAACTTGTGACGTCATCATGTAACACCCTCAATATACAGCTGATATTTTGCTTTGATCAGTCAACCATTTAGTTGTCTTTGTGACACAAATGATCTGATTAAAACAGCTATCATTCAGTTACCACTGCTTTAGATAAGAGTTAAGAGACATCAAAAGTAGCCAAAATGTTCTGAATCCTGCCGAGGACAATGTCATTAGTGGAGTAACAAGAGGTCCTATCATAAGGAGGTCTACACCTGACTACCCCAGCCACCACCACCTCCTCCTCCCCCTGCAACTCCACCGGCACGCGATGTCTCTGTAAGTGTTCCACCAGTCTCATCTTCAACTCCTCACAGTTCTCCTTGCTGATGTGCCTGACTGTGGAGGGGAAGTATTTCTCGTCGATCTCCCTTAAATCTGTCAGCGTTACCGGGGTAACGTGACCAGCCACGTGTTTTGTCAGGTGATCAGATATCAAGGTGTATTTAGTGATGTTGCTGTGGGGGAGGAAGGTGGTTGTGGTGGAGTCTTGGAGGATAAAGTTGTGGGTTTCAGGATCTACCGTGTATACACGGCCAGTTACAGTCGTGTCATTGACCAGATCCACCTTGACAAGTTTACCTATCAGGTTTAGTAGCTTAATTCCTTCAGACTCTGACATTCTCCTGGACAATGTTCGGGTTAGGATACAGTTTGTAGGGAATCTTTGCAATAATATTGCATTATATTTTAATCTGATCACTTGTTTTCAATTTGATAAACAAATTTTCTAAACCTTTTACATGTTTATGTATGTTCCAATAACTAATACGAGCTTAAAGTTACAATTTTATTGTTTTTGACTGAGACAAATTTGATATGTGTTCAACATAAAGACAAAGCCTTGATGGTGTTCTGAAAAATACCTTCAGGCTATTTCTAAATTCTATCCTCTGTCGGTGTTAAGTAGAGGCCAAAGTAAATTGAACTAGTTAGACAAATACGCCTTCTGAGTAGGTAGACTGAGCCCCCCCCCCCCCACTTTCATCAACAACATCAGCCATTTAGCAACTATCTCCAACATTTCTTCAAACTCATACTTTCAGTTTCTGCTAAACGTTACTGCTATGTTTGTAAATTTACCAGAAATCCTACTCCTGCTTTCTGCTAGCGTGATAAGTGTGATGTCATCACTTGACAAATGTGATAAATACCGGGGCTGTGTGAACTACGCTCACAACGGGGAACGATGTGCCAACTGGTTGGAGGTGGATAAATGGGGTGATGATCAGTTTGTCACGAAGGATGAAGCGATAAAAAACGGTAAGTTCTGATAATGAGCCATGAGGTATTTTATTGGAGACACACGATAAAAATCAAAACATTTCCAGTAAAGGAAACTTGTCCAAATGATCATTACTAACACCTTATTATAACATTCACAGCGCTGTGCCGAACTCTCTGCAACAATTGTATACTTACAAAAATTCAAACCGCAGGTATAGGAGATCATAACTACTGTAGAAACCCTGATGGGCTGCGTTCAGGACCCTGGTGTTATCACAATGACGACACAAAGCTGAAAGTCTACTGCCCTATCAAGAAATGTGTCCCCAAACCAGAGGAAGACCCGAAATGTCCTGAAAACACCGTCCCACAGCCACCAGACACAAAATCGGCTCCACTCTTCAGAGGAGTAAAACAGCGTCCAGCACCGCCACCTGAAATATCACTTCAATACGCCATGTTGGGCCAGACACTAACTTTAAAGTGCAACTCCAAATACAAGGGAGCTGTATGGCAGTCTGGACCGAGTCTGAAAACAAGACAGATTGACAGTCTGGTGATAAACCCGGTGACGGAGAAAACAGCTGGAGATTGGATTTGCACGTGCAGGGCGCGTGTCTACATCACACGAGTAATTGTTTGTCATGTTGTGTGGACAGAGTGCGAGTTGGTGGGAACACAGTGGTGGAAAGCAGGGTACAACAACTGCACGGGGGAACTAGTCACTGAGACTGTGTTGTGTATGGAGAAAGGAAAGAAGATAGATAAGACTCAATCTAACTTTTATGAGTTAGGGACTAAAGAAGATGGTGTAATGAGAAGTCGTCTGAAACTCGATAAATTTAGTTCCGTAGAGTCCGAGAAAGGTAAACTACGAGGAGGTAAACATGCTGAGAGAAAAACAGAAGACAGACTAGATAACGGAGCTGCACCGTCATTCTGCGAGGAGCGTTACCGCTCACTATGCGAGGTCACTCAGGGATACATCATCGGGGTACTGTTAGCAGTTCTGATGTTTGCAGCAGTTCACCATGTTAGGAAATCTAGAGAGTGGAGAAGGCGGCTGTACATGACAAGAGTTCATGCAGTTGCTAATATAACATCTCGACAGGGTTATGTTGGTTGATCCATCGATATTTTTTGTGGCGGAAAAATTGTTTGGTATTATAATTTTTTTGTATTGTTGGCAACGATGGAAACTTATGTTTTGAAAGTTGCATAATCAAACTGAGTGGTACTTATTTTACATCTGTAAATAGAATAATTGTCTTGCAACTTGATTATTACTATAAACATATAAACATAATAAAGTATGACCTTCGTTTTGTAAAAACGTCTTTTTACTGATATTTCCATGCTTCGGCAAGTATTTAGATCATTTTCAGCAAAAATTTAAATTTCCATTTTACCATTCCGCGCATGGTTTTGACGGAATAAATTGTGGTTTCGAATTCTGATTAGGCATAGTTCCATGGAATTATCCGGTATACACAGTCTCATGAAATTCGATAGCAGGCTGACAATTTCCATATCTATTTTACTGTCAGGTCACAGAATCTCCTGCGCAGTAAGGTTACCAGCACACATATACACTTACAGTACAAAATTCAAGAAGAAATTGTAAAATGAGTAGTAATCCCGATTATCCTCATCCATATCTGCAACTGAAGATCCCTCTTCTCCATTTTGTAGAACCTTCAATTATTTCCGAACAATCCCCACGTTTTAGCATTTTGAAAATGCGCGGCTTTCTGTTTGGGCTGTTCAGTGCACGTGCACTGTGGATTTTTGCACGTGCACTGTTGTACGTATCTGCGGAATGTAGTTTTGAGAGCGACAACATGACAGCATACAGAGGGTGTGTTAACACCGGACACAACGGGGAGAGGTGTGCTAACTGGTTGTCACAGTGCTACTGGGACGACGACCAATTCATCAGGGAGGAGCAAGCAGCTAAAAACGGTACGTTTTGGAGTGTGAATAGAATGTCTTCTAGAATAATGGTAGCAGCGGAAAAACACCGTATTTCAAATGTTTTCATTTTTACCAATATTTGCGCATAGGCCCTAATCATTGCAAATGTGCATAAGTGACTGATCTGCAAGTTTCTCGAACAAATAGGTGCCCTATACTTAAGTCTACTAGTTACATTATTCTCTTCTCTAGGTATCGGTAATCACAACTACTGCCGAAACCCAGACAACCTACGTTGGGGACCATGGTGCTATCAGGAAGGCAAAGACAGAGAGAAGATATACTGCTCCGTACAAGACAGATTGGACTGTGATTCAATCTGTCCCTTGTCTAACTTTCCTATCAAGAATGTATGTCCATCAGCGGAGGAGAGAAAGAAGGGGAAGGACGAGGAGGATAATGAAGAAACCTGCTCTGGATCTGATTGCCAGTTTTGTAATAAAAATCCGATTGTTTGTGGTATTGTAGGATTTTTGGGTACAGCCGTTTTGTTTGCAACGGTTCTTTTTATCAGAAAATCGATGAAATGGAGGAAGGAAGCCAAGACTATTAAGACGACCCTTAATCGGACGACGGTAACATATGAAAGAGGATCACAACCAGGCCTTGGTGGTGGTCCGCCCAGCATGGTGTATCTACCAGAATACGCACAATCGGTGCATGCGCGTACACTCCCTATCGAAATTCACGCACGAACACTCCCCATAGAAGATTTACTGTCGAGAATGGATCCCCAGCCCAGTAACCAGCCGTTCTGCTGTACAAAAAGTCTTCCTGTGAACGCCGCGGTTCAGTTCCGACCGATTCAAAACCAGTTCCTTTCATCCGCAGTCCCAACTATCGGATTTAACAGCTACAACCGGATTGACAGGTCTCAGGAGTTTGTTCCTAGGAGTTTTGACGATGTTTTTTCGGACGAAGGACAAAATGTTGCGTCTCGTGGGGTTGAGGTTGAGCCGAGGGAGGTGTTTGGGGACGTGGTTAGGACCGGAGACGGGACATTGTTTGACAAGTACAATGAACAGGACTGGAATGAACAGGAGGAGATGGAAATTTGAGATGTTCATTTCTTTAGTAGGTTGTTGAGTGGTTTGTAGCAGATTGAGACTGTTTTTGTTTTGATTTCTGATTAAATTTTTCAGTTGATAGTTGTGATCCGATTGTCAAGTGTGTTGAGTACTTTTTCATAATGATAAGTGTGAAACCTTAACTTATAATGCATTTCTAACATTTTGTTCTGTCGGTATGTCTGTCTATCATTGTGTGTTTGTACGTGTGTCATATGTGTGTCTGTCTGTCTGTGTGACTTTCTGTCTGTATGTCTTTCTCTGTTTGTGTGTGTGTCTGTCTGTTTGTCTGTCTTTCTGTTTGTCTGTCGTCGGTATGTCGGTTCTGTGGAACTTGCTTAATGTGTAGCCCAATATATAAAGTTGCTATCGGGTAAGGTTGCAAGGTCGCGTCTATTTCTAATTTTAGAAGTTCTGACACAGATCTCAGAAGGGGTTGAGGGAGGTGTCTGCTATGTGATCACTTTGTACAGGAATTCAGTCACAGTTGGTATGTGACCTGATAGTCTGATATGGTGCAATGATGCTACTCAATAACCAAGATTAGAACATAGATTCATCAGTGTCATCGCGACCAAATAAACTCAATACGGAAAATCGTCTGATCACGAGGAGCGCAGTGTTCAGTGATCGACTGTCTGACGGTGCTCTGTACTAGAATTGAAATGTACCAAATTGTGCTGTACACTAAGACAATAATCAGCAATCCGTACTTTGAGTACTTTCCTCGGGCACACGTTCTAGATAGGACAGATCCTCAAATTGCGGTACCCCACATTTACAAATTTCTTATTTCGTGATGATAGTGAAAGTTTCCTTTGCTCTGTGCTTGGTAGCAGTAGTAGTCAGCGAGTGTACCTACAGTAATGACAAATACAGGTCCTACAGAGGTTGTGTAAACAGAGGGCACAATGGGGAGGCGTGTGGAAACTGGATGTCGCTACCCAACTGGGGAGATCATGACTTTATAAACAGGGACGAGGCGGCCACTAATGGTTAGTTTGTCTTTTGACTGGTATTGTCAGGTGGAGTGTAAGTCTACATTTAACGGGACAATTAAAACTACATGTTTTTATTGATGTTTGTTCTCTCAGGTATCCCTATTAACATTTCTCCTACAGTTAACATCTCTCAATCTCCCCAGGTATTGGGGACCACAACTACTGTAGAAACCCTGGAGGACAACGCTACGGGGCCTGGTGTTACAAACCTTACTCCAGAGAGAAGGTCTACTGTCCGGTAACTGACCAGAACTGTGTTACTAGACCACAGGACGACCCTCAGTGTCCGGAATACATAGCGCCTAGCCCCGAGAAGAAATCAGGGACGATAGAGGAGGACGAGGAAGAGCAGCCGGAGATCGAGAACACGGACGCGATGTTAGGTGGGACACTCCGGCTGCAGTGTGAGGATGGGTGTAGGGATGTAGTGTGGGAGATCAGGCCTGGTTTGGACCCTCGGAGGAGCATGTTGAATATACTGAATGTACATCCCGTTACCATGGAAACTGGTGGAGACTGGCAGTGTAGGTGTGGGACAAAGAAGTTTGTCAAGAGAGTGAAGGTTTGTACTGTCACATGGTCGGAGTGTCAGAGGAATGGAGATTTCTGGCTAAAAAAGGGACGGAATACTTGTACAGGGTCTGAAACAGCGGGGAACTGCCAGCCTCCTGAGGAAAACAACTCGGAGCAGGCCAGCGAGGATCCTCGCGAACCCTCAGGCTACAATCACAACCAGATCTGGACAACAGAGAATCCCCGGAGAGAGACAGAAGATCAATCCGGAGATGCTCAAGCTCGAAAAGAAGGAGAAGGAGAGGCGGGTGAGAGTTGTACCGGGTCTAAATGTGGATTTTGTCATAGGAACTCTCTTCTCTGTGGAGCTCTGGGGTGTGTGGCTGGAGCTCTCACTGTCGTGGCGGCTGTTTTCGTCCTGAAGTCCCTTCAATGGAGAAAGATCGCGAAGGAGTCTATTAGAAACGGAGGAGGTACAATGGAAACTCACCTAGCCGGCTCGGTGGCATTCTCTCGACACACGGCCCAAAGGAGTGAAGCGGGGTACGAGCGAGCCCTGCAGATCGAAGATCTTGTCTCTCAGCTAGGTACAAGATCCAGACAACAGGGTTTCAGTTGCTCCACCAGCATGACGAACACCCTGAACTTGCGACAACTCCGCCAACAAGACCAGATAGGGAGGATACAGTCGGGAGTCCTGCAGAGTACAGACAACATAGCGTGTGAGAGGTACGGCGAGGGGGAGAAGTACTCCACCCAGCTGGAGGAGGAGGAGGAGGAGGTGTTTCCTCAGGAACCCGATCCTATACAGACAAGTGGGGCTGTGATAGAGGGGGGAGATCTGGAGATCAGGAAGGGTGGAACTCACTTCGATAAGTACTACGATCAAAATGTCGACCAGTGGAGCATCAACGAGGAGATGGAGATTTAGATATAGAAGAGATTGTTAGAAAATTGACATTCAGAACAGGAACTAAGAGTTAAGAGCAATTATGATCGTAGAATTATCTTATAAATTTAGGATGGGAAGATTTGGCCTGTTCAGAAGTCTTGATTCATAACATATGACTAAAAACAGCAAATATTTGAAACTGAGACTAAGGTCGGTAAAGTTAATGTTTTTCATGATAATTAAACTCAGAAACCTAGATTTTGACTACAAATTATTATGAATTTGATTGTAAGCATTTTTTACTTTTTTAATCATCTCTTATGAGAGGAAGACTGTAGAATACTGTACACACTTTGATCAGAGCAAAGGCTTATTGATGTGAGAGTGTTTTGATGTCTGATGATATAGTAAACAGGGTGTTTTGTGAAACTTAAAAATGGAGTTTGAATTGGACAACGTTTAAAATTTTTGCACTTTTTTAAAAACTGGATATACTTGTGCAACAAACCAAATAAAAGCATCAGAAGAGTAATAAAACCACCAAAAAGTAATAAAACCCCAAAAATCTTCCAATAATTTAGAGATCTATTTTCCAATTGTTGATCCGTGAACTCTTCCAATAAATTCTTCATGATTGAACGCAGGACTGATATGTTAAACTTTATACCTTCACTAAAACAAGCTTTAGACTTCCGCACTATACAGTTTTCAAACCCGGTATAATTCTAGAAGTCGCACGACTGATCCCCACGCAGGCAGGGCAAATGTAGACAAACCCGGTCCAGGCCAAATTTTATAACCAGTCGTTTGCTGTTCCTTCAATGAACATGATAATTTCCGTGATTACCACTAATATTTGTCAAATTTATAGACCGTTGTATCCATTTTTTTTCGAAACGGCCCTAACTCTGTTCCAATGTTTCATGGTTCTACGTTCAAACTGATCTGACTCTCATGCCAAGCAAGCAAATTTTCTGCTTCAGCTAACTATCTGAAGATGAGAAGTTTGACGCTGACGGTGGGAGGGTTTTAATGTTTAGCCGTGTTTGCATAGAGTTGCTGCATTTGCAACTAGGACAAATATCTCTATAGTTAAAGCATATGGTTAGCATTTTTGAGATGAATTTACTTTGATCAAAGTTTTAAACAAAACCGAGATTTTCAGTAGTAATACTGATAGTATCAGGCCGCATGTAAGTCTTAACCGAACTAAGAGAACATAGTCATTTAAAGAGTTTGTAAAGGATTATTGGCCTGGTTACTTTCGGCTCTATTCGTTTTAGGAGCGGCAAAAAGCGGAGTTAAGAGAAAGCCTGGCAAAGGATTGTTACCAAGGATCAACTTTAATTGTCAGATAGTGTGAGTTTACTTTCATTCCAATTCCAATAATCACGAGTTCAGTTATAAAAGAGTGTGAAAGTTGATAACGTTTGAACTTTCGTATCTAAGTATCATTATTATCTTATATATTTTGCTTTAATGAAAATAACATTCTTTTCTCATAATAAAATACATATCTTATATGACTCCATTCAGGTCGTAGACTGAGCTAAGGATCGAACAACGCGTATTACAGTTAAAAGTAAATCGTTGCAGCCAATATAACGGATTTATTCGCGAATGCTATTAATAAAATATTTAATCTCAGGGCCATACTCAACAAGTGCAACAACTGATTTTGATATTCACTATAACGATCTGGTGTAAAAAGTGCTTGATGATGGCTGCACGTATGCAGGGGAACCGATCAAGCATATGTTTGAACAATATATGAGCTAATAGCTGCAAAGAACTAGTTTTAAAGAAGCTTATCAGCTGACAGACGCAGATAGTAGTGCAAACTCATGTTAAGGCTATAGCATGCTTCAAAGGGCTGTGCTTGTGAATATTGTTGAATTTAAATGGCAATAATCTATATTTTAGATATCGTTAACTGTTACTTCAGTTACTCTTTTCGTTTCATTTCAGTGTACATCAATTTGACATCGGTAGATTGACTTATCAATTGATTTCGTAACTATTAATTGATTTCGTAAAAATTTAGGTAAAAAGGTCATATAGTTTGGCGAGTGGGGCAATTGACGTCATTGGCGTCCATCGGATCATTTATAATGGATCCATTGGAACCACTCGATGGCGATACCTTTTTCACGATCACCACTCAGAGTGAATGGATCATTTGGAATTACAATGGCGACAATGGTACCAATGGCGACTATGGCGACAATGGTACCAATAGCTACAATGGTACCGACAATGGTACCAATGGTGACAATGGTACCGACAATGGCGACATTGGCCACAAGGCGCCATACAAGTCAATGTCGCCATTGGCGCAATCAGACAAAGATAAAAATGATACTACAAATAACTACAAAAATGATGCCTCATAAATGGCGGCAGTGGTGCAAATGGCGACATTGGCTTGTATGGCGCCATTGACACCACTGACGTCAATGCCGATAATTCGGTAAAATTATTATCTGATTATCGCCATTGGCGCCATTGACGCCTTTGGTGCCACTGTCATCACTGTCGCCATTGGTTTCACTGTCACCATAGGCACCACCGTCGGTATTCTTATTTCCTGATTATCGTCATTGGTACCATTATTGCCATTGTTGCCATTGGTCTCATTGTCGCCATTGGTTTCATTGTCGCCATTGGTTTCATTGTCGCCATTGATAGCATTGTGGCCATTGTTTGTCCCATTGTCGCCATTGGTACCATAATTGCCATTGCATCGCCATTGATACCATTGGTCGCCATTGATCATTGATCGCCATTGACGATAGCAATTGTCGCCAATGGAACACAACCATTGGCGCCTATGGCGATGGGGAGTGGGGACCACCATTGGCACCACTGACCTCATCGCCATTGGCACCATTGGAACATCCATTTGTTACATTGATTGGATCCATTGGCGCTAATCGCCCCACTCACCAAACTATATGACCCTTTTACCAAAATTTACATAAAGCACAACTTTCCAACATTTTTCACTTTCTTACTTTCATAAATTTTTTTAATTGCTTTTCGACAATTCCAAATCAAAAGAGATTCCATAACGAGTTTACGATAAAACCCTAAAAAGTTTGTAGAGATGGGTTCATCCCCCAGCAGGGCGATCCTTGCAGTGAGCAGCGATGTGTATCGTGTCTACCTCCACACTGGCTTCGACTTTCCCGAGAAAGGGACCGTCAAAAAGTGGGATCAAGGCACTATAAAGGATAACCATCAACCCTGGTGCTAATGAAGACCCAAAAGCTGCTGTCAGAGAATCAGACGTGTTGGTGTTAAAAGATAGGAAGTATGACATAGATAATGAGGGGACGGTTGATGTAGAGTTCTTTGTTAATAAGGAGAAGATGGTGGGAGAACCGAAACTAGTGAAAATAGAGATCGAGGGTAAAGGTTGTAGCTGCTGCTGCGTCGATCCGCTCTATATCAGGGAAGTAGACATTGTGTGGAACCAGGCTATCTACCGGTTCCCCATCCACAACTACCTCAGTCCCCACACCCCCTGTTCAGCCTGCTGTGGTTCTTCTGAGAAGGATGCTCCTAGCCACGGCTGTGCTCCCTACCTGTATGCCCAGCCAGGGGGCGGGTCTGCAGATCATGATCAACTTGAGGACTTCATCAGGAGAGCCAGAGAGAAGGAACTCAACATTATCAAGTCGATGGTACCCTGGGAGAGGGAGGATAGGGTAGGACCTATTTGTGGTTTTGTTGGATACAAAAAATATAAAGATCTCCCTCGCTTCCTCCAGTTCCGACAAGCTTGGATAGAATCCTTTTCTACTTCTATAGTTGAGGGTCAACGTAAAATTATTCCTGCCGTTCTGCTTAACTGTCTGTGTGGGTGTTGTGGTGAAGCTCCTGAGAGAGATTTTAAGTCCTTTTCTCATTACATGGAGTGCTTTGTGCACATGGGTGAGAAAGTCGGTTGGAGTAAGTCCGAAATTAAGGACGGGTTAAAAGTTGGACAGATCTTCCATCAAGACCCTGAATTTGGACGGCAGATTATCCAGGGTCCTAACTCAACTAAGTTATGGAAAGTGGAAAAACTTTCAGAAACTTGGGAAGCAGGAATTAAAATGATGCCAAGCTATGCTATTGATGGAGAAGACATTAACACCGTCATAAGCGAAGGACGACTATATGAAATCAAAAATTCCGGAACACTAGAAGGAATAAAGCATGGAGGAAAACTCAGCAAAAAGATTACCGGACACGATCAGACCTGGTATGTAACACACGCAGATGTTCTCTTGTTCCACAGCAAGGCACGTCCTGAGGAGGAATCTTTTGTTCCGGTTCTGATCCGGCTGGAAAACAAGAATGATGGTGAACCTGAAACTTTTTGGTATCCACCAGAAAACGATGTTTCTAAGGAGGACCCCACGAACTTGGCTTGGCTTTTTGCCAAAATGCACTTCAGATGCGCAGATTGGGGTGTTTATAGTATTGGAACCCACTACGCCAGAGCTCACGCTCAAAATGAAGTGTTTGCTATCTCCATGTACCGGAACCTCTCTAGCTCACATCCACTGTTTAGACTGCTCAAGCCACACTTCCAAGGAATAGTCGGAGTTAACTGTCAAGCTAGAGAAAATCTTATTGCTTCTGATCAAAATGCTTTCGCGAAATTCATGTCGTCCGGAGATGACCTACCCAAATTGTTGGTGAACTGCTGCAAAGAGTTGCGTTACGATAACATGGTAGTCCCGGTAGACTTTAAAACTAGGGGACTCAAGGATCTCCCGAACTACTACTTTCGTGATGACTGTGAGGCGTTGTGGGAAATCCTCCTGAATTACATAACAGAGATGGTGGACTTGTCATATCATGGTGATGACGATGTTACTAAGGATCATGAGTTACAAACCTTCGTACAAGAAATCAAGGATATCGGTTTTAAGGGCTTCGGTGGAGCAGGATTTCCAGAATCGCTCCCCTCCAAAGAAAAGCTGGTGGAGTACCTGACAGTTCTGATCTTCAACGTTTCCTGCTATCACACAGGTGTAAACTTCCAGATCAACAAGTATCTAGGATACGTCCCTAACGCTCCCCCCTCTCTCCGGAACCCTCCCCCAAAACAAGATGACGTCATCACTATGGAACACATCATGCAATCTCTACCTCAGTACGAGTGTGCTCTAGCCATCATGGTTATCACGGAAGTTCTAGGTAACTTCTCTCCTATAGAGCGGTTCTATGTGGAGACAAAGGCGGAACACAAGCTGGGCTACCTGGGAGAGAACATGGCGGTGTCGGGGGAGCAGGAGGGTTGTATAAAACGGATGGTGGTGGAGATGGAGGGACTGAGAGATAAGATTACACAGAGGAACGAGGGCAAGTATCTCGCTTACAATGTTTTGAGTCCACAGAATATTCCTATAACCACTCAGACGTAACTGGGACGCGAAAGCTTTGGAGCTCAATTATGAGTATTTTAAGGAAATTGTACAATACGATGGGCTTGAAACTGTGTATTGATAGAGAGACTGTGTTCATGGCAATTCATTTTTTCTATAACGGTTATTTCATTTAATTTGATACAGATGTAATGGTGTGTTTTTTCAAATATCTGATACGACATATCCGGATTCCATCTCATTTTACTTATTCGCGGAAAAATTGGTAAATACTGAGAAAATCTTCCACTGACAATAACACAATAAATAAACAAATCTGGCACGTGGCGAGATTCGAAAGTCAAATCAAGATAAACACAAAACAGACGCTCAGTCTTCAGACGGTCGTCCGTTGAAATTATACGATCGTAAGCAGATTCACGGTAAGGTCCATATAGAAGCGGAACGTACCGAAACGTACGTACGTACGCATCTCTTGATAGCAGTAGTTACCTACTTAAAACTAAGTTAAAATGTAGGCTCTACGGGTTAGGAAATTGGCCTAGACTCAAGAGGAGACATATAGTTAAAAACTTACCAAGGAAGAAACTATGTTAGCTCGAATTAACGATGTAGTCATTTACCCTAACCTGCAGAGGATAAGGTTAGTTCTCGAGATATACTGAAACTTAAAGTTAAACTGATAAGCCAGTTTTTAAATCAATGAATACGGGCTACCGGCTACGGCCAAGAAAAACGAGCACTCGACAGAGGGTCAGAAATACGCTCTAGAATTTGACGAGATTGGACATCCAACACAGTACACTCATTACATTATGGACGTACGTGCGCTGCGCGTCTGGCGGTATTGCGCCATGTACGCTGCAAATTTTGCCAATGTCTCCAGCGTTCAGATAACATTTGGCTTTGGACAACAGTCGTGGTGTCTCTTTTTTATCAATTCCTAAAACATGTACACAAACTGACGTGTTCTAACTTACTCGACTTTCAGAAACCACTACGTGTTTTATTTCTCGATATCTAAAATGCATCAAAACAATTTAAATATCCTTGCTTCCCATCGCTTCAAAAAGAATCAATCAAAAAAAGAATCAATTAAATACGAACAGCAAGGGGTGACCGACAACTTCACCACATATTTGGCAGTTCCCACACCCTTAACAGGGTACCCAATCAATTTGACAGGCCACCAGATCTGGTGACCTTCTGCAACGACAACTTCACCACAAGATCAGGCGGCCAACTCCACCACAGATTTCTGATTTATAGATCGAAGATTGTGCCCGTGCGCCACTCCAGAAGGTCCTAGAACCTCTACTAAGTGGCTGAGTGGTGCAGAGCGTAGAGCATCAGACTTCCATTCGGGAGGTCCCATGTAAACAAGATCTATTGATTGGGTACCCAATCAACTGATCAATCCACCCTGTCAATTATGTGGTGAAGTTGTCCAGCAGCCACAGCAAGGTAATGTTGCCTTCGTGACCTAAAAGTAGATCTCCATTGTATAAAAGTTTCTACATTACAGTCGATTGAAAATCCTCAAGTTGACAAATCTGAAGTACCTGACAAGTCCAATCATTTATCCCCTCGTGAAGCTAAGGTAAAGAGCTGAAAGTTATCCCCGCGGTAACGTTTACTTACACATGAAACTGTATAACAAACGTTTAATAGCTCAAGGGATCATCTTCAAAATCTTTTCAGTGCATGACAAACTATCAAACAATTCTTTCCACTTTGTTCCTTTCTTAGCCGTATCCCTAAGCAAATATAATCATTCAAACTTTCCTAACTTTCTGGTAAGATCTGAATACTTTGTCTTGTTTAACAAATGTATCTGGTTTCTTCCTCGATATTGCATTTGCTCAAGAAACAAATTGTGTGGCGGCGTTCAGTTAAAAATTGCCTCGAATATGCAGTGATTGTATGGCGTTTTAATTTTATTTTTGGCTCAAGTTGAAACTGTTGATTGCGACTTGGCAAGATGACTTGGCAAGATGATAACTCCTCCTGCAGGTACTGTTATGGTGCAGAGGTAAACCACTTCCACTGCAAATGTATATTGGTAAATGTTAATTTGGAAAAAGTAAGATTTGCACAGACCTTCGATTGGACAATGGAATTCCAGAACATGATCAACATTCAACTCCAGTATTACAAGGTTTGCAAAACAACTTCTCGCCGATCTTATGAAAAAATACTAGTAAAGATCCACAAATCTTTGCAGGTTAAGTTGGTAATTGGACGCAGGCTTTGATAAGATGTCACAGTGTATATTATGTAGTACGAATTTCAACGTGGCACATGCTAGGTTCAACATTGGACAGAAACAGAAACAGGGAATTAAAATGAAAGAATAACACCTCATTTTGGCCCTTCAGACCTTATTACCTTGATCATCTAGCAATGAGTCGGATTCCCAAGTATATAGTACCTTGATATCATCTAGCAATGAGCCGGTTTCCCAAGTATACAGTAATGGTTAATAGCGGTTAAAAGCAGTCAATGCAAGCGAAAGTTACTATCACATGGCCAGTGGCCGACAACTTGAACCCTTCAAATTCTAGCTCCCACGTTGATCACATCATACCACGCAATCAGTGACAATTAATCTTTATATTGAGGGCTTAAGCAATCTCCTCTTGTAAGACAGCTTAGTAAGTTGTAGAGAAAACCTGGGATTGAGCTTAGATTTTAGAAAACACTCTGTTTATTTAGTTATGAGAGGAAGAAATGAGGGAGACTTCAGAGTGCAAACTTTTGCCCTTTGATACACATGCACAAAGGTCGTTAGAATTTGCCAGATTCTGTTTCTTTTAGTAGTTATTTTCTTACTTATTACTTAGTATCAGTTGGGGTTGCGTCAAGTTTTGAACAAAAATGTGGGTAATAAGAACAAGAAACTATCAAAAGGGTGTAGTTTAATATGTAACAACACCTAAAAAGCAAACATCACAGAAATAACAGAATCAAGATGTACACAATGAGAATGATAATTAGATGTGCGCAAAAGGGTAAACGGCCGAGGCAGGGTAGGGGCACAGTTGGCCCAGGGTATGGGGCAGGGTCTGGGCCAAAAGCAAGGTGGGGACAGGGTAGGGGCAAGGTCTGGTCAGGGTCTGGGCAGACAAGCTTGGGGCAGAGTTGGGGCAGGGATGGGGGCAGGGCTCTATTTCTTTCTACTTACCTCTCTCTCTATCTCTTTCTTTTTCAAGGGCTATCTCTATGTCTTTCTACCAAGTTCTAGCCGTATCTCTACCTTTAACTTTTAATCCCTATCTCTATCCAAATCTCTCTGTCTCACTCTACCTATTTATCTTTATCTCTATCTATTTCTCTATCTTATATAATAATAAATTTTGACTATGACCAAGGCAAAAGACCAAACTTTCCATTGTCAAAATGGCGACAAAAAATTAGACTATGAAATTTGACCATAAAATGACCATTGTGATCATTGACCAGGGACAATTCCAGGGTGTCATTGTCAGTGCCTTATCAGAAGCCTTATTTCTGAAGAAACCATATTATAAACCAAATAGTGGTCATTTAGACTTAAAATCAGTCAAAAATCGATTAAAACACGTTTTAAAATCCTAGGGTGTATATTTTTTTTCAAAATTTCAATTTTAGAAAAATTTGGGCCACTGTGCGTCACACAAAAACATATTTTTTGACTAGCAAATTTTCGATTTTCAAAAAAGTTTCCTTTCTGGCCTTCAGTTATGATACCTTTTGTACCCTGGGTATTACTATTTGTTCCTTATGTTTTCGTCTGAGAGTGTTCATACATTTTAGCTCATGTTACCACGTCTGAGAGTGTTCATACATTTTAGCTCATGTTACCACAAAAAACAACAAAAATTTTCAGTTTGTGGAATAAATATGGATTTTGGGCTCAAATAAAGCCAAAAAATATCCATAATATTTACCTACAACTTAATGATAAAAATCGATTGAATGTACCCATAGGTTTCGACATATAGGACCATTTTACATGGTAAGTGGCAATAAAATCGAGTTTCAGCACTAAATCAAGCTAAAAAAATTGTCAAAAATTCAAATTTTATGTCGAGGCTGGTACCAAAATCAGTCCAGAAAACCTTGTGGTCGCAAGGGGGGGGGGGGCTTGGAAGCTGGTTTTATTTGTTAGTAAAACGTTTGGAAAGTTTAAAATACATCATAAAGATACCCCCAGGGGTGAACACATTGTTGATTCAAATGTTGATTCAAATGGCTATAACAAAAAGTTTTCAATATTTTTCCAAAATTCTTTTTTCCTGTGAAAATTCAGAGAATTTCCTATTATTATTATATATTTCTTGATACTACCGAGGGCTATTGGTTAAAATTTTGCCTATGACCATGGCAAGAATTCAAACTTTTCATGTTTACAGTCAAGTTATTCTTAAAAATCTGACCAAGAGACAAATTCCAGGGAGTCTAGGTCATGGTCTTGCCTTACCGCACCCCCCCTTCCCCCTAAAACTAGGGATGGTAAACAAGATGAGAGGCATGTTAAGGCATTACACTTCAACTCTGGTCTCTCTACTAGTTTTTTAACTTTTGATCCACAAACAAAGCACAAATCATGAATTGTAGTTCAGAATTTACAGTAAAACGATAGGATTTAAATTGGAATTTTCATCGAAGAACAACAACACCTAACAGAGACTACATAGAAAATGAATCATATTAAGCCTGACGATTGGTCCACTAAGTAGATAGCTGATAACAAAGGTTGAGGAAAAATAAGTAACAAAATATGGTTGACGATACCAGTAACATTAATAATAAGCATCCCTGGCATTAATCCTGGACCCCAGTGTGAGAGAGTAATCATTTAAGTAAAAGTTTCTCGAGGTCTGGATAGATTGTATAAAACGTCCGAACTCCTCATCGCTTTAGCTAGTTTTATTCCGAAGAAATTCAAAAATGAAAAACATCGAGACAGATCGATGATGTTTTAGAAATAGAAATAACAATAACAATCTTAACAACTTTGGGTGATGAGAAATATAAGAGAAAGCCAACGGCTGAAATCGTAGTATAGAACAGCGCTCGACTCGCGCACAAACTTTATGGTCGGTACTATGCAAGTTCGATTATGCAAAAACCATTACCACGCGCGGCGCAGTCCATCCGCGCGTGTTGTTTTAACCTCAATCAATCAACTTTTATAATCGGTAACCTCACAATACGGCCCGGTTTTGAACTTCAATAAATTATATTACATAGTCCCCTGTGGACTGTGGATAATATGTTGACAAAATGATATCTGTGCACCCTCAACCCTCCCGCGCACCCTTCCGTCATTTTATTTTAATTTTCCCGTCATTTTATTTTTGTTTCGAATGAGGGTCGGACTCAACGGGCGATGCGCGTCTAGAATTTCTTCGCCAGGCCAGAAATGCGTGACAGCGCGTGATGGCCGCGACAGTACACAGTAGGTTATCAACCTACAAGGGTCGGACAAAGTCAAACAAGATGCAGCCTATCAGGCCAAATTAAATAACGTGGCTGTTCACTTGCACTGCATCTAACCATGTGCTTAACGGGCGATGCGCGTCTAGAATTTCTTCGAAATTCATTCGCCAGGCCAGAAATATAAATGCGTGACAGCGCGTGATGGCCGCGACAGTAGGTTATCAACCTACAAACCA
>JH152760.1:191155-216570 GCA_000226015.1 Mnemiopsis leidyi | reverse complement strand
ATAAATGCGTGACAGCGCGTGATGGCCGCGACAGTAGGTTATCAACCTACAAACCATGTGCTTAAACGTTGCTATACACGTTGCATAGCCCTGCTGCCGCGCGAAGGGTCACAACGTGAGATCCAACTTAAACGTCCATAAACACTTGACGAGATTATATCCGTCTAACGTTCTAACGAAACGTTCAGCTTTAGCTGCGTGAGTCGGGTATCACCGCGACAAATAAACACGCGCCTGAGAGCTTACGCACGCTTAACGGGCGATGCGCGCGCCGCGCGTTTAAAATTGTTTCGAAATTCATGTCACCAGGCGCAGGCCAGAAGTGAGTAAGAGCGTGTACATGGTGTGATGGCCGCGACAGTAGATTATCAACCTACAAACGCACGCCTAAAACCAGGATTTTACCTAACAAGATGCTAAAGCCGCGACGCGCGCGGCGCTAAAGGGCTCTGGTGTTCATGAATGCAAATTTTGAACGTGAGTCATGTTCATGCATGGTAAAATATTTGTTTTAAAATCTATTATAACAATAAAATTATCATAGGCAATATATATATACTAGCAATACATAATAGAAAGCGTAGGCTGTAAGGAGCTTTAATGCGCGGCGCGATTTGGTTACTTTTTCGGTCCTCCGCATACGTTTTTCATTTTTGCTTACCTACCTACGCCGTTACCGCAGCAACAGCCTTGTTATCATAGCATTGCGCGCAATTTTGTGATGAGCTGGTCTCACTGTACCTTCTACCGTCTTGCTTTGATTATGTTTAGCTGGAAGTTATAATCTCCCTTATTTTGCTTATTGCTCTAGATTGTCTAGTTCATTGTGCCAAAATCGTACGGTCTTGAAAATGTTGGATGTCTCAAATTTCTTAAGCTTTCGTATCGTACTTGATTATGTATGTTTTAAATGTATCATAAATACTGATTTCTAAGTGTACGAATCCCGTAACAATACGTCGTTATTGCCTTACTAATCCCAATTAGTCACTATACATTGAAGATGATTGAGACGAGCACTGTAAGACCTCTCGTTGTGGCATTCCGGTGGTTTTCCAAATTTGTTCAACCGGTTTTTGGGCATTTGTTTGTTAAACAAAATTATGTATATTTTGTTATCATCGCTGTCATTCTATCGCAGCGTCACTAATCATATTACTTTTATAGTATTCCGTGACGTTGTATTTAATCATCTTCAATGATGAACACCGGTACTTATGGTTGAGGGTAAAAGGGTCACAATTTTTTTGCAGCGTTTGACAGCATGTGACCGATAAGCTGTCACGTGATATAATAATTTTGTGATCCGTACTCAAAACTCCGTTTTGTTAGGCTTGTACTCTGTTGTCATTCTCGATGTTTCTCTAAACTCAGTTTAGTGTAAAATCTGAATCTTAGTCAAATCCTTCGGGATTAGTGCATTGTTAACTAGGCAGCTCATCATTCTTTGGTTAGAAAAAGTGAAATACTGCAGATAGGAGATTAAAATAGTCTGTAGAATGTTTCTTGACGGTTCGGGTTTTGTTGATAAATAACTCTTGTATACAATTTAAAAATATGACTCCTGTTACTTAAAATCTCCAATTACATAATATCTCACAGTAGCTTTAAGTCACTATGTCTGAGGTTGAAGAAACACTGAAACGTATTCAAGCTCACAAGGGAGTAACTGGAGTCATCGTAGTTAATCAAGAAGGTACAGAGTAGATTGTATACAATATTAATATATTAATCAATCTTAACGTATTTTACTTTGTACATATCATAAAACAGCATTTGATGTACATTATCATGCTATACATTTCTTGTGTTGCACAGAGTATATTACCAAACTTACGTATATTATGTCGTACTTGGTACCGTGCGATGACAGTTGAATCGCCAAACATCTTTCATCATCTCATGAGATTCTGAACATTTGAACTTTTACCCTTAACATCACCCTGACTCGTCAAGCTATCACACGACACACTATAAATACTATCACACTATATATTTAGAAAACTAGTCATGAACTTATCTTCAATCCGCTGCCTGTACTGCGATGAATGCTTGGAAAAATTCTGATTTAACGTTTCAACAACGCCAGGAATTCCGATAAGATCTAACTTGGACAACTCCACGACCGTGCAGTATTCTGGTCTTTACCATCAACTCACAGCTAAAGCTAGGTAAGTTTTAAAAGCTAGGTTATGCTAAGTAGATTAACGTTCCCACAGATGGGATATCAAATTTTTCTTTGCCATAAAGATACTCTTAAGATGCGCCAAGTATGATATTACTTGTAAACGGACGTTTAAAAATGTTTTCTCAACACCTTAATAAGGTTTGTTTCTGAATTGAAATTTACTCAAGAATACTGTCCTGTTCTAAGTGTTACACATTTTGTGTGGGTACTTTCTGCACAGAATTGCCTTGCACAGTATGGCGCAGTCGGTCAAATCGTCTGTCTGCTAATCGAAAGGTTAGCAGTTCGATTTCCAGCTGCGGCACTTGCCATGGGGTGAGCATCGTTGATGCTCAGCTAAGGATTCCGTTGGATCTATGCAGCCCCACGGTCCACTCAGCCAGTTGCTCGAGAAATCGATGTGAGGGTTAAATGAGTAGCTGCCCATTGCAGCGAAGTCTTGGCGATGAAAGTATGGTACGCACTACCTTAACCGTTACACTTGTGTAACATATGGCTGTTGGATTGTCCGAATTAAAATAAGTATAAGATAAAAAAGGTATTTAAATCTGCAATGACAGCACGGTAATGAAATCACTACCCACAACAATTCACGACCACTTTCAGGTCTGTAGTGCGAGATATCGACCCTCAAAACGACCTCACCTTCCTGAGAATCCGCTCTAAAAAGCACGAGATCATGGTCGCTCCCGACAAGGAATACCTCCTGATTGTCATCCAGAACCCTACGGAGTCGTGAAGTGGAACTGGTACTTTCCTCCGTCCTCCGCTCACGTGTCGTGGTGTCACGTGGTGTTTATATTTAGCTTGCTGTCACAATTCCTTAATTTAACGAGACCTTCATTTTATCCCTTGTTATCGTTCGACGAGAACTTTTAGATATGACTGTTTATTCCATCCGGTCATTATTACAGTATCTTGCAAGTTTGTTTGGTTACATTTTGCCTATTTTTCGAAAGTTTGAGGTTTGTTGATTTTCGCATGGTTTGTCATTTGCCGGAGAACAAGGAAGGCTTTTGACGAGTTTTGTTGAACAAAGTTAGTTACATGAATGTGTGAATACATGATATAGTATGTAAAATTCTTATTTATCACTACGTCCAGTTTTATTGCATGACAATCTTGCTTGCAACACGCTCAATCACATGCTACAACGATTTAGCAACTACTCGTTCAAAACTCTAATGTTCTGATCATTAGAAGACACTGTACGAATTGAAGATTCTGCCTCCAAATCTGACCGCAAATGATTGCTGTCATCGTGTAGAGAAAATATTCAAACCTCATTTTCTGAATGTGTTAACATTATTACATTTTCGTAACAACTGATATTACCTGTCCCTGTGTGTACATCTCACACTTTTTACATTTGCATTACATGAGATGTAAATGTGCTACCGCTTTTCCACACAAAAACTTAACAACTGACTAACATTACCTTGTATGTTGTGATCTGCATAAGTTTTCTCAAAGTTGCGTGCATCACTCGCTTCAATTAGAAATTATAACTAACAAACTTACCTCTCAACACAGCTAAGACCTCGATGGTAACAAGATCTGTTTATGAGTGGTATAGCTAGACAAGAGTCTAAGCCAGGCAGCAGCAGCCGAGTAACCTTCCCCGCCCTCAATGACCCAGTAAAACACGCCGCCAGTGCGGCAGCCCTCAGGGCCAGACTCATTGCCCGACCAGAGATACTGACAAATCCAGATGCTATCCGTGTTATCAGACCCATGAAACATGCAGAACGGAAAGAGTTGGTTAGTTTTTATTTGTTTCATTTGCACTATAATTTTTAAGATTACTTTGACACATTTCTAAGTTTTATTTTCAACATTATCATGAATTTCTGAAATTTTTAAATTTCTTGAACTCTTTGGTAGATTAATTGAAGGGAAGAATGTAATAGAACGGAATGTAAGATTAACTCAGGACGACTTTGATAACTTCATCTTCCTTGTGTAATTCGTTCTAACAGTCCGTATTCCAGGCGAAACTTGACCCCCTCCCTCAACTTCGAGTTTACCAAGAGAAGAACCAGCCCAAAGCAAGAGTCCTCTCCACAGCCGGCAGCACCGCTTCAGACAAGAAAAGAGCGCCAGAACAGACCCCTGAATCTAGGGTTGGTGTTTTCTTTAATGCGCCATAAGTTTGTGGCAATCAACAAATTTTTGAGCTTTTTGCCTAAATATTTGACCTATGTTGAGTTCCGCCAAGATTACATATCTTCTGAAACGGTGCAAGACCACGTTAATACAAAATTCTACAGTACACACTTTGGTCAATATGTGTCTGGCAATTTGGTCCTCCAGTGGTTTTTGTGTTATGTTGATTCACTTCAGAATGTGCCTGGAGCGTCTTCCAGAAACTTGTACAAAAAGAGGAAAGCTGCTGGAAAACTCAGAGATGCTAAAGATTTTGCCGACAAAATTAACGTGAGTACTAAGTCGTAGTCTACAGGTACAGGGGGTGACAAAACTTAACGTCACTTTTTGCGCACGTGCTATTTATAGGAATACACTCTACTCAGATATGCGGAGATAATTTTATCTTAACTCTGTAGACGTCTCCTTGAATCTCCTAGCGTATTCCCTGACTCCCTAACTTCCCAGGACGACCCTCTGATAGGACTAACAGATCCCCTGGAGCTCGTACAGAAGATTAAGGACCAGATCGGATTCAGATACATGACAGCTGCAGTTCCTCGTTGCTCTATTGACTATCATCCCTACAATCTACAGGTATTTACTTGTATTAACAGTTATTAACTTGTATTAACTTGTATTCAGGTATGCTGAAATAGGTATTTTCGGGAGGGGAATTTAGTTACTTACTTGGGTGTTCAGTTTGTTACGATATCTTATCATAGCATATATATGTCCTTTAATATTGTGTGTGTCTGAAATTAAGATTTGAAGAACTTGAAGTAATTTCGCAGGTGGTAGTACACGAAAACATAAACCCGAAAGACTACTACACGATAAGCGCGACGGGGGTGACGCGACTGCGCGACAACGAAACAGAATACACCACCCTCGGTAGTTGGGAAAAGGAATACCGAGACTACCAGATCTTGATAAAGATCAAGACTTTCAGTAACTTCAGGATGTGGAAAGCGTTTGCTGTCTGGAGGAAGAATGTGAGAAGCAAGAAGATATCTCAGTGCAAGAACGATCTTAGTGAGAACTTGTTCATCGTCAACGACGTAAGTTACATAAAATCTTGGAGTGAACTTTTTAAATGAGTAGGTATATTGGCTAAAAGGGTTGTTAATCTACCCAGGCAGGTACTGGTTAATGAATATTCATTAAATATCGCACATATGATTCACTTACAATATCGACACCAAGAAATTTTTTAACACGGCAAATACAATAAATTCATTGAGTACTATGTATTGATTATTGCTATTAGTTGTATTGATGTAACGAGATACAGACCAGTCAACACTCTAGTGATATAACCCAAGTCTTAATTCTCATTGCGCAAAGTACACAAATGTACAAACTCTAACTTATCCCACACTTCCTCAGTCGCTTCGTCCAGCGCTGATATCAGTACGTGACATGTGTTACCGTATTGGTGACATGAACCTGTGTAGGTTCGACAAGGATCACACCTACCATCTCAAACAGTTCCAGGACGCTCAGATGTCACAGCTTAACGAGGTTTGGCTGCTTTGTTTTTGATTTTGTCTTTTTTATATTTCGTTACACCTGCTTTTACAGTTATACTTAATGGACTCCTGGAAGATTCCAGATCTTTTGACGGGGACCCTGGCCCTCCTCATTTAACCTTCAATCACGGTTTCCCGGTCATTCGGCTGAGTCGACCGAAGAAGATTGCCTAGGCAATTGCCCTTAGCGCACTCCTCTAGAATTAGCCTGACCGACATTATTTTCTCGAGGGACATGAATTATTGTTTAATCTGTTACAAATTGGCAAATTCTCATCCAAAGGTGTCAATGTGTCACATAGACATGCTCTAATTTCTACTTAACTCAGGTCACGGACAGATTAGCTGAATTCCGAGAACTAGTGAAAGAGGTTGTTCGTCGCGCGTGCGCTAATGCACTGTTTGAAGCTGGATTCCCACTGGAAGAAAGTGGCAGTGGTTTTGGTAGTCCTGATCCAGGTATGCCTAGATAAATTCGATCCTGTTTGTGCTTTAATAGGGACCTAACAATATAATTAAAAATGTCGACAGATTTGAAAATCTGTTGGATTGATACTGTGAAAATTCAGTAAATCCATGGGCTATGAACTTATTTTACCATCATGTAGGGAAGTAAACACTCCAAATATCACTTCTTATCTACCTCCTCTCTACCAGATGACGAGTTTCAACGAGACGGCACCTCAGTTCTCATGTTGAACCAGTTTGAGATGCAGATGTACGTGGAGCAGCAGGAAAAGGCGACTTACACCGAGCAGGCCAGCAAGCGCGCACACTGCCGCCGACTTACATCCTTCATTCGGTAAGCAATGCCTGTATTTCTTAGTGGGTCGGTCATCTTTAGGGGTTGGTTACTTGTAGCCATATGATAATAGGTAATAGCTATAGAAATTTTCATCTTAACTGGAGCAAACATCCCGAACAGAATTGTCATGATAATTGTACATCCACATTGATGTTGAAGTCAAAATACAGTTTTAACTTTTACGTTAACATATTTCAGATTAGCGGACTATCTAATAGTACACACAATGCACACTCTAGCAGTTAACTCAGTTTCCATGTTACTTAGTTATCTTGTTACTCACAGCAAGTGTAACTTTATTCCTGACGCCATGAAACCACACTTAAACGAGGTAATTTCCCAATTTAAGTACAGTCAAATTTCTGGAATAAATTAAGTGAATGAACAAATAGATATTGAATAGTTTAATTGTTATGTGAATGTCGCACGTATCTCTATTACACTCCACTGGTCAAAGGAAAGTGGCAATGGCTGTACGACAGAGTTTCCGTATACGGCGGCCGCGGTAAAATTTTAATATATCAAGTTATTTTGTCGGCAGTTAGTGTTTTTATTTTTTGCGCGCCGCGCAGCTAAAAACTTCTCCAAACAAATGACTTCCCTTGACTACCCCCTTAGATACTCGATTAATTAAGACTAGGTGCTACAAATTTCATGTAAAATGACGACTCACTCAGCAACAAGAAGAACAACAATTACCTCCCTTGTTCGTAACCGAACTGCTCATGGAAATTAACGGACTGTACTTTACTCCCAACGCAAACCACTATCTCATGGGTACGGAGGAAATTATCAGACGTATTCAGGATTCAACTCTATCTGTCAAGAACCTTGTAACTGATGACTACTTCCATTCCTTTACGAAGTATGAACCATGAATTAATTATGTCTTGTCATAGGATTATAATAAGATAATAGATCCTAAAAGCTAATTCCTGTGTTGACTACATCGACTATCGTATGCACTATGTTCAAACAGGGGGTCCACTGGTTCTTGCTCATAACTAAAAACAGTCAAAAGTTGCTGGGTGAAATTCACGGAGTTGATTTTAGCAGTCATGCCACCCAAATTTGAAGACTAAACACGTCAGAGTTGAAAGCACGGATCAGTTGTACACCTTTTTGAGACCCCCAGGTCATTATGAATTGGCCATAGATCAGTGGTTCATGAGCTATATGATGCTAAGAGTCATTTATGCCTTTTATAATACGACTCCTTTACATTTAGTTTTGATTTTTTTCCGGTTTATGTCTTAATATGGCATATTATGCATCTATATCATCATTCAGGCCAAAGATAAACGATAAATTTGAAGAGCATGCAGTTGGCGAGGGTCCGTCACTAGCAGCTATATTTGAGGATGACAAGCATCTCCAGACTCTTATCAACAATACAAACGTCAGTACTTTACACCCTTGTTAACTGATTTCGTTTTCATTGCGATGATAAATCGAGACTTGCTCCATTAAAAGCTTCATTGTGTCTGCCCAAAACCAGCCGTTAATTAGTTTTGTCTGCCATTTCCATATCATACATTCATCGCAGGAGACAATAGAAAAGGCATTCGAACTGGCGTGGAAGTATGCCGAATCTTTTGAGCCGTTCCGTCAGTATTATCGCGACAACGAAAATCTGGACGTTGAAGCAGTTGGGAAGGGAGAACACGGTCAGTTAAATAATTTGTGTGTCCTGTGACTTGTAATTAGATTTTACAGGTTTACATCACTTCAACCAGTCACCACACTACGGCAATAGGTTCTATAGGAAATTGCAAATATTCATATTTCATCGTGTTTCTGTTTCACAACCATTAAATTTAGATTTAAACTTAAACTTCCCGTCTAGATGACCCGGAGACATGTAGGTAACATTTCACTCGTCATCACATTTTCACATTTCATTTTAAACTTTCATTTTCACCTTTCGTTTTAAACTTTCATTTTCACCTTTCATTTTAAACTTTCATTTTCACCTTCGTTTTAAACTTTCATGGTCAACTTTTATTTTCACCTTTCATCAGCATCCCTAATAATTTCAATCACCTCCACTCTACAAAGTGCATTTTTATCATTTAAACATAAAATTGTGAACTCAGATTTAAATATTTACCGCACACTAACCGTTGCTAACCGAGTAGTTACCGAATCAGATGTGAAGTTCTTTGCTGAGTCCCTGGCCGAGTACAAACGTCAACACGAGGAGACTACCAAGATTGTTGAGAACATGAGTGTCGGGATGCTTCTCTGTGATGCTTCTAAACTCAAGACCAAAATGCTTCCCTCTCCCCAGAAATGCTTGGAGGTTTATCTTGTTTTTTTACGGGTTCTCGATTAGCAGCTATACCAAATTGGAGTCATGTCAAATAACTATTACTATGAATGATATTTATGGTATGCATTCCTTGAAACCTTTAAGCTGTCTGCATTATTCAGACTTAGATAAGCAAATTAAATTTACCGTAAGAAAAAATAAGCATAATCAAATTTGACGCTGTCTTCCTGCTGACCGTCCCGATAACCAGCTATCGTACAAACGTCACACTTTACACCCTACCTAGGCTATCAACGACCGGCTGCCCAAACTGGCCCGACAAAAGAACGATGCTCTTATCGAGACGACTCAAGGAGCTACCAGCAAACTCGATGTCATCCCATCTTCAACTATTGAGTTTGTTGAAAGCCTTACTTTCTTGGACGAGATCCAAGAGAAAACTCAGGTTTCTACAGTGAAAAATCTTGATAGATTTACTAAGGACTGATGTTTTTCACTTAATTTCTTTGGTACTCTATTCTTCTTAAGATTAAACAAATTGGTACGTTAAGATGGTTAATTAACAACCAGAATCTAGATGTAGCCAGTTTTCTCGGTACAGAACTTTCTAGAATGTAAAGATCTAACCTTCACTTTTACCTACCCACCTTTCACCCCTCCTCTTTCCCAGGAGATCGAAGAGGAAGCAAACGTTATCCGAGCTCTGTACGACCTTATCGAGAAGTACAACGTTCCAGCTCCTCCAGAAGACGTGGCTGTCTACCAGACACTCACTCCTTCCGTTAACAACATGTTACAAGCTATAGACCGCTCTCTCGCTGACAGGGACGCTAACATTGAGAAGTTCTGTACTCACCTAGATAAGGACATTGCTTCTCTTAGCAAGAAGGTGGGGGATTTGTTGTTGGATTAGCTACTTCATTTGTAATCATGTAATCTGCTGTTACTCGCATCCGCCCAATCTTACATTCGTTAAGTAACATTACACCACTACACCAGACCTTCTTAATATTAAATAGAGTCTCACGCTTACCCACGCTGTACAGGTTAAAGAAGTGAAGCTGAAAGCCCAAGGAGCCGCTATCCTGGATCCGAACAGTGACATGGATGAGGTGTTGGAGAGTCTGGAGGAACTTCACACCATCATGAACGAGCTGCAGGAGAAGGCTACCGAGTACAAGAGTTATCAGAAACAGTTCAAGGTAGGATTTGCTGTTTTTTGTGAATTTTGTGGCAGGTTTTAAATAGTATAAAGTTTAGCATAGGTTTTTAAAAAATATAACTATTACATGCAACCTAGGCTTAAGTGTTGTTACCATAACAACAACTAGAAGCTGAGTGTTGTCACCTTGACAACAACTCAAACCTGAATGTTATAACCATAAGGCTAAAACCTGATTGTAGCCTTTATTCTGTTACTGATACTAAAATAACACATAACACCCAGGTTGATGTGACACGGTTTGACGAGCTGGAGGAGACACATGCCGAAGTGAGGATGAAACAACAACTGTGGGAATCTCTGAAGAGTTGGGATGTTGTGACTGGGGAGTGGTTCGATAAGAAGTTTGAGGAGTTGAATCCAGAGGATATCACCCAGGTGCCACCTTGAAAGTTGAAAGTAAATTCGCGAAATTTTTGTTAGATTTAGCGTACTAAAAGTGTGAAATTTCTCTTCGAATGTTAATTGACAATGCCGTTATCTTGTTTTATATCACAGAAAGTGCAGAAGTATGCCAAGTCGGTGTTCCAAATGGAGAGGGGGTTACCACCCAATGGGGTTGTGCCTCTTCTTAAAGAAAAAGTGGACGGAATGAAAAACAAGGTTCCTGTCATCACAAACCTGAGAAACCTAAGTCTCAAAGCTAGACATTGGGAGGTCAGTAGTCACAAGTCAGTAGTCAGTAGTTTCTAATTTATTCTTTATAATTTGTACCATGACACCTTTATTAATCTGTGATAATTTTATCGTCGGGTCTTACAGTCCCTGGAACTTTGGAACTTTCGCGTTAGTTTATCGAGACTGATCAGTTGATGGAACATAATACCATCAACCGGGGGCTTTTAAGACAGCTACCACCCAGAACTCTTGAATGCAACTGTCTGATCATATATTTATGAATAATTTATAACCGTTGCGTTTGACCACCTTCCCAGCATCTCCCACCACCAATCATACTGCTACCCTAGATCATGCCTCAAGCTTGGCGTAGATCGACCTATAGATGTCAGCCAGATTCGATGGATTAGTGTAGCTTATCAAAGCTTTCGAACATCGTCACGTGACACATGCTATTAAACATAGGCTTCATAAGACAATCCCCGCGAAGTCCATTAAACTGAATCGGCCAGGTTGAATGACGTTGGTCTAAGTGGAACTCTTTAGAGCTCATAAATATTTTTATCGGACACCAAGTGGCGTGATTGTGATCACGTACCTCCAATGGACACGTACAACTTTGGTGGTATTATAATAACTGTATTGGATAGTACACAGTGGATACTGATCTTGAAGGTCAATTAGAAATTGTTGTATTGTGCGTGTGTTAATGTTAGGAAAGCTGACATGGATGTTATATCTCGTAGTATCCGATGTTTATTCCGATATACCGGCTATGTCTTGGGATGGGACATCAATCAGGTAGCAGAACTTTTCACGTTGGGAGTCTTCGTGTGGCAAAATATACGTAGAAAGATTAAATGTTAGTACATCTAAAAAACAACATAAGTTTGGTCAGAATTGTTGTAATTCCTTCTCCACGGCTCACTGAAACATTTGTCACAGGAGATAGAAACAACGCTAAGCTGCAAGTTCGACCCTTCACAAGACACTCTAGCTACTCTGGAGCAGCTGAACGCCTTCCAGTTTGCCGAGGAACTCGAGGAGATCTCCGGCAAAGCTTCCAGCGAGGCTAACTTGGAGACCATGCTCCGCAAGGTACCGTTCCTCATCTTCCTCTCGCTTGGTAATGTTCACTCTCACTACAAAAGAGTGTGGTGGTATCGCTGATATCAGTGCATCAAGCCTGAAAAAGACGTTCTGCACCGTTCACTGCTGCCAATAGTAAAAGTTAAAATGCCAGGTAAATTGAAACCTCTCAACCTCAGGTTGAAGAAGATTGGAAACTGACCGAGTTTACAGCTATACCACATGGTAAAGACGTCTACATTCTAGGCGGGCTGGACGAGATTATGGCGCTGTTAGACGACAGTGTGGTCAACATTTCCACCATAGCAGGAAGTCGACATGTCGGTCCTATCAAACCAAGAGTGGAGGACTGGCAGAAACAGTTAGCTCTCTTTGCTGATACCCTGGTAACTTGGTCTAGATTTTGTTGAAAAAATCAACTTATTTTAGGGCCGTCTAAACCAATAACAAAGTATTCTCGTCCGAAAAACAAATTTATCGACAAATTACAATAACACAAAAATCCATCTCGATTGATTCAAATTGTACACAAATAAAATAAATGTAAATTGTCTGCATAAGAACGCAATCATCAATTTTATCAAATATTAAATTTAACAGTAAATCAAGGTTTTAGATAAGATGGTCCAGAACTAAGGTAGGATTTGTTTGCAGTCCGCACAAATCCCAACGAAACAAAAAAGTCCCACAACCTTTTCAAATCGCCGAGAATTCAATCTAATCAATAACCTAATGAATCCCGCTAGACAGATCTCTGCTTTCCACTGATAAAATATCCGCAGGACGAATGGCAGACCTGCCAGCGAAACTGGCTGTACCTAGAAAGTATATTCTCAGCTCCAGACATCCAGAGACAACTCCCAAACGAGGCTAAAATGTTCCTCCAAGTAGATAAGACGTGGAAGGAGATCATGAGGAAAGTACAGAGAATTCCTAACGCAATGCGAGCTGCTACCCAACCAGGTAAGATAGATTTTCTCTAGAAACTTGTTGTAGTACAACCAATACTGACAATATACTTTAAGACTTCACTACGGTTAGTTTGGATACAGTTAATTTATCAAAATTAAATCATCAGTTCATCCTTAAGAAAACTCCTCCCATCCGAGTTTCTTAGAAGTGACCAGCGTTTCCACCTGTACACAGTCTTGGTAAGATTGCAGGGCTTCCAAAAATCTTGATTAAAAATTAATCTGGAGCATTAGTGCATTGATAAACGCTATATTGATTGCAAGCCTGGAAGAGATACTTTCTAGAGAAATTTTTTTTCTCCGCGCTAGTCTGATGGTACTCGCCTTCTTTTCCCGTGATTATAACAGTTTCGCACGTGACATGATTGGATTAACCCCTCAACCGATTTGGCTTTGTGTCAACGGTTCAAACGGTTTCCCCGTATATTTGTCACTTTTGCAAAAATTTTGAGACTCGATCAGATTCGAGCCGATTCGATTCCTACTTTTCTTGTTCCGAGTTTTACTTTTTTAGGTCACATCATATCTGCCAACATTGAGTTCATCGAGAATTTTCGCGTTTTCCCATCCATCGGTTCGTCATCAGCCACTTGATTGGAATCTTTGTCCTCCGCCTGCACCTCATCATTGTCTGCTGAACATCCCGACATCTCAGCCTCCCCCAATTTATAGACAGTTTCGCTGATCTCACTGTTTAAGTTGTCCGCAATTTTATATTCTGCGACGGTATCGTCTTCAGATTTATCTAAGTCTTCTGTAACCAACCCCCCACTTACTGTTTCGCCCCCATCTTCACTCTCAACAACAGCGTGTGAGGTTCTAATATTTCTCTTGTGTTCTGAAGTAAACCCAGCTGCATCACTAGAAAATCTCCTTTTAGAGCAAGTCGCACTGTTCTCCGCCGTATTCTGCCGGTTAGAGTGTAAACTGTAACGACGTGCGGGTAGACCGTGTCTTCTAGGTGTTGCTGTCTGCTGGTTTATACTTCTGTGTACCAATACAGGGCTGGCCGCCTCGCTCATTGCAGAAACCATTTTCTTTACCGAGGGCCATTTTATTTCTTCTACCTCATTTGCAGGTCTGATCTCGTGTGTTAAAGGGGTTTTTGCTGTTACAATGTTACCTGGATCGAGTGTTGCCAGGTTATCTGGATCAGGTGTTTCAATGTTACCTGGATCAGTTGTTCCAAGGTCATATGGATTAGTTGTTTCAATGTTACCTGGATCAGTTGATCCAAGGTCATTCGGATCAGGTGTTTCAATGTTATCTGGATCAGTTGTTCCAATGTTATCTGAATCAGGTATTTCAATGTTACCTGGATCAGTTGTTCCGAGGTTATCTGGATCAAGTGTTTCAATGTTATCTGGATCAGGTTTTCACGAGGTTACCTGGCTCAGTTGTTCCAATGTTATCTGAATCAAGTGTTTCAATGTTACCTGGATCAGTTGTTCCAATGTTATCTGGATCAAGTGTTTCAATGTTACCTGGCTCAGTTGTTCCAATGTTATCTGAATCAAGTGTTTCAATGTTACCTGGCTCAGTTGTTCCAATGTTATTTGGATCAGGTGTTTCAATGTTACCTGGATTAAGTGTTGACAAGTTATCTGGATCTGGTGTTTCAATGTTACCTGGCTCAGTTGTTCCAAGGTCATACGTCTCAGGTGTTTCAATGTTACCTGGATCAGGAGACACCACGTTACAGGAACCTGTTGCAAAATCATTTTCATGCCCTGTTTGAGAGGTGTCCAACAAAGCGGGTTCTAATTTGATAAGATCATCAACTTCTAAACATTTGTTTTCTTGTCCTATACCACTAGTCCCAGCTCCGTGAATAGACTCAGATACAGTACCTTCATTGGGAATACCTGGTGATGACCAGGCTATACTACCTCGGCTAGGCGGTCTCATTTTAACCTCAGTATGACCCTCACCCTCACCATACACCTCAGGTTGGTCCAGCTGAGCGGTAGAACTGTTGTTCTGACTGGTTGTCTGGTAGGTTGTCCGTTCTGCAGCACTGTCAGTACCTGCTATCTCCACGTAACCCTCCATACCTTCCATCTGTCTACGTCCCGTACCTGAGTCGGGGTTAACGAGGGAGTATATATACGGGTAAAGTACCTGAGTCGGGGTTAACGAGGGAGTATATATACGGGTAAAGTACCTGAGTCGGGGTTAACGAGGGAGTATATATACGGGTAAAGTACCTGAGTCGGGGTTAACGAGGGAGTATATATACGGGTAAAGAGCCGGTAGTATCTGGAGTAAACGTGCTGGAGTTACTGGTGCGTGTTGGTCCAATTGTTGGAGTTTTTGTTGGGAAAATGAAGAGGGGCTTTTCTTGACAGGGTAATTTAAGGTGTTTACCTTCCAAAACTACTTTGCCTTTAAAGAAGACGAAAGCAACAAAAATTTTCAAGAAGTTTTGCTGTTGGCGTTTTCTTTGAAGACCAAGGTTTTTTACTTTAAACGAGAGTCAAGAGGTGACAAAACAAATTCAGTTTCCTACCTACAAGGCAGTAAATCAGTCCTCCGATAGTCATGACGACCCCCACACTGGCAAACATGTGTTTCCACTGAGACTGTATTTCACCGCTTTCTATCGTAGTCAAGTTCTTGGGCTGCATGTTGTACCTGAAATGTAGTGCTGAGTAGATCAGTGCGTAAGTGCAGGTGTAAGTTTAAGTTTTGTATACATTCATGTATAATATACATTCATGTATACACTCAATATACATTGTGTATATAAACAGAAGTTACTCTGGTCTCACTACTAAAGTACGTTAGTACAATGTAAGTAACTTTTACCTGTACAACAGTATCGGTATAATGACCCCTGCGGACGAAGCTAAACTATTTCCCACTCCTCTCGTTACACCAGCATGGTCAGGATTTATGTCGATGTAGTTGACCTGAAAGCCGGACAACACAAAACCATGAGCTGCGTTCTGCAGGGACATCAGGGCCGTCACAACTTCAACAGACAAACTAGGAAAGGAGGCTAACACGAAGTTTAGTATCGCCGGTATAAACATCCCTATAGCCGTGTTGATCTTCCTTATCGCCGTGACACTCGTCACATTTCGTCTAAGTATGATATCCGTCATTTTACCCGCTATAAGAGACGTCAGGAACATGGACAGTATTGGTAAAGCGGACCAGGCTCCCAGATCAGCAATCTTCATGTTGTGAACATCGTGGAAGTATTGCGGGTAGCCAACTAGCATTGTGAGGTATCCGAAGTAGCTGCAGACGTGGCAGAAGTAGATAGCCCAACATTTGGTGGAGGTGAGGATCCATAACCAGGGAATACTCCTGTTTCTCCTCAGGGGCACTCTGTTTACCGTGATGTAGTCCTTCTCGTCCAGGCTTGTCCAGATGCTCTTGTCAGGGTCGCTCGAAGCGAATGTCATCCACAAAATGGCCCAGAGTATGCCAATTATTCCAAATATTCGGAAAACAGAGGGCCAGGAACCTCCTAGAATGTTCTGCTGATCACTCAAAAGTCCAGATAGCACATCTGCCAGAGCTGCTCCGATGAAGTTGCCCGCCGCGGTAAAAGCGAACAGTGAGCTCAGCTCGTGTTTGGGCGCCCATCTTGTCCACATGGCACTAAGGGCGGGAATAGTGGGCGCCGCTGCTAGACCCTGGATCAGCCTGATAGCCAGTAGAACCCTCCAGTCACAGTGCAGGGCAACAACCGGTGTGACAAGCGTCAACACAACGGACAGAGAGACTCCCAAACCACAGACATAGTACGCTCCGTACTGGTTAGCTAGCAAACCTCCGGGTAGCTGGAATATGTAGCCAACATAGTAGCTCGCTAGCAGCAGCTCCTCTTGTTCTGAAATACAAGCATCTAAGTCATCAGTCACGTGATAGGTCTTCCCGCATACAGTTTAAAGAACGGTTGTGTTCATAAATCAAGGTAAACTTTAAAATCTTTACTATTAGCCTAGAAGTTATCTTTAACAGCAAATTTAAAGATAAAGTCAAATTAAAAAACTAAATTAAAATAGATTGATCGATATAGATTTACAAAATACCAAATTGAGCAGCACTTAACCGTACCTTTAGTCCAACAAAAAGTGCCATTGTTTTCCGAACAGTTGTTGCTTATCATTTTCAGAATGGTCACATTAAAGCTGGAGCCAGTTAATTGTACCACCAAGACACAGTAGAACGCAATCACCGCCAGAACATAACGAAAATAAACAAACTCGGCCATGGTGTTAAATTTTAAGATTCTTTAACTATTGATCCTACTTAAACGACAGATTTTTACATTAAGCCGTGCAAAGATGCTGGTGCGACATCGGATGCATTGTGTTATAAGACTCGCGTTATATATTCACCCTGGAGACTTTACTCCGATTATTTTGGCTTTTGGTTGATGGTTACTCAGAGTTAGATTTTCTATGATATTTGATACTGCCGCTTCTTCGGACATGGTATTGAAATAGCTTAAGGTTTTCTTCCTAATGGTGATATAATAAAATCTTATTCCGATGAATTTAACTAACTCTTTCTTACACATTTAACTTACCTATTCCTACGAATTTAACTAACATATTCTTATGACCAACCCATTTAACTGAATTTTATCAACTTATTTCTGAGACTTATCCGGAATCTAAACGAGTTTGTAGTAGTAAACTGTAAGTTTATAAACTTTATTTATCAAGGTAAGGTAATTCAGTCTCGTCCCAACAGCATTGTAAGACAACATTGTAAGATTTGGAGTGCACAGACAGCAAGTTCATTAAAATTTCAGGAGAAATTAAAAATTGTGAAATGCAGAATATGCGAGAAAAGAGATTTCTGAAAAGCTTAACCGTACGTATGGTGCAGTTGGAATGATTTTGGTGAGAGGAGGATCTAGTGAGGAGGTTGGAATTTGTAATTGTTAGTTACAAATAAATTTCCGTGAAACCAACCTTGGCTACTTCATGGAGGAGATTCCTGTAAACAGTATCGAAATCCCTTCCTATGTCAACACAGCAAGCTCTTTTCTTTTTTGTGTATCAATTCTATCAAGTGGTGCGCTGGCACCAGATCAGATTTCCAAACATCTGGTTCACCCTAGATTTAGGATCGCATCAACCCAGATTGTCATATATATCGCGTTTTGAGATTTTCACCCTAGTAGCTAAAATCCCGTGCCGTACTATGTTATGGTACTAAAACCCAATATAATTCATTGATCACAGATTAGCCACGTAGTCAAATTGGGACACATAACATAAGTCTTACTCACACAGAGTGTGAAAGAACTAATGAAACCGCCTCCAGTTCTCAAATATTTCCATTTTTCAATAAAAACTTGCCGCTACAATGTTATGCAATCAGAATCCTAACATATTGCCCAACTGCTCCTAAAATTTTTCTTTCGGTTCATTTTTGAGTTGGTTGGTTAGACAACCACTACTGAAAATGTGATTTAAAAACTTGCTAAATAGCTAAGCGGCATAATTTATATGAATTTTTCGCGTTCGTTTGATTATGTTGTCATTCAAGTTTCACCATGTGCAACATCACCGAAAACGCCAAGATTTCTGAAGCTGCAAAGTAATTAAAGTCGCTAAAAACTTTGTAAACTAACTTGAGGCCGTGGAGGTCCAGAATTTATCATATTGTCAGAATTCATATGTTTAGAGAATATCGCATTTTCTGCTTACTCTATTTTTTGATTCTAGACAACATTATAACAGGGCCATCTAATCGGTCCCAATTACTTTATGCCACTTTCAGACAAGGTTTATAAGAAGTTCGATTCAAAGGAAAACAATGATTTTCTTATGAAAATGAGATACTGCCCATCATGATCGATTCTGGGAAAAAGATAATCAAGAAATTCCACGAAATCGAACATATGGCTCGTTGTCGTGATGTATCTTTAGTGCAGTCTAGGTCGAGAAAGCTTTTACCTAAGACCACGTGTTCTGAGATATGTCGCGTGGATTGATTTATTTGTCACGTGCCATACGATTCCCCTTAAATGCTAAGCTATGAATAACGCGTGTTCGGGCCACTTAAAATGCCTCCTCTCTTACCTATAAAGGCGGATTCCTGCGTCGTGATTTCCTTAGAATTGTTTTTTTGTATATTCGATAAGATTTTGATATCTTGTCGACTGAAAATTTGTTTTTCGAATATAATCAATTTGTAAGCATATCGCATTTCATTTTCAAGCCAAGCCTTCGTCATATGTGCTAGTGCCATGCTACCTCGGGACTGCTGTTATTTCAGTATTTTCAAAACCATAATATTATTGAATACTAATATCGTTGATTTTGATTTTTAAGAGGTCACAAGTTGTATAAAGAGCACCTACATTATGAATAACAACACGTATAACTATAAAACTGACGTACTATGTGCATAATTTTAACACAACATACTCAGCTAAACGCCGTGACCATGACAACACGGAGTACCCTTATCTTCCTGTTATGTTTCTGTTCCAATCTGGTATCTGGCTCCTGGCCCTGGAGTCGACGATACGGTCGACGGTGCTACTACTGTCCTAAACCCCTGGCCAGCTCCATCAAACAGTGCATGGGAACAGTTTCGGAGATGGAATCGGAGATAACAGCTCGCCTCGGCGAGGAGGTGTCTCTGGACACGCTCGAGCTACCTCGTGAAGAATTCCTGGAAAAACGAAGTCCCGATCTAGCTAAAGAGCTGATGTCGACCTTCGCCTCAGTTCGCTGCTATGCCATCATGCTCAAGAACTTCTTCTCAACGGTTGAGATTCAGAAGATAAACGACATTGCATTGAGTTTGACGGAGATCAACCGAAACCCCAAAGTGTGCGTGTTTGACAATTTCATGACGGATTGTCAAACCGTGGATACCAGGAACGTCACTTCGCTCCAGGCTCAGCTCCAGAAACAGTGGCTCATCTTGGACGTCCTGTTGGAGAAAGTCGGGGATGAAAAGTAATGTTTGAGGAGTCTAGTAGGGAGGAGGAATGAGGAGACAAGTGAGACGGAGAGGTTGATATCTATCTTTACACTTGCTCCTGATTCCTTGCTCGGGATGTTGACGCCATGGTTTTACTAGTACACCGCACCTGTTTTGGTGTTACAAGAATAGTTTTTTTATTTGACATAATCGAATGACATTATTATCATACTCATTGTTAACCACCGTAGTGCTGTTCTAGGAATACTTCTCTTGTTAATGAAAATACTAGTATTATGTCTGAATGCCAAATTTAAGTATTTAGGTCATAAAGATATTTAGGTCATAATGAACAGGAAGAACCATTTCCTGCAAAAAGCGTTTTATCATTTGGTTGCTGGGGGCAATCTACAATAAAATCGTATTAAAATGTTCAAACTTCAATACCGTATGAATTTTAACTTATATGTGTTCATTTTAAGCTCGCTACTGGACCCTGCTGTTATACTCAGTACTGATAATGTTTACACATATTCTCAATTTGCCGAAATCATAATTACTCTGATCTTTACTTTTTTTTCAAAATTTAAGTAACAGAGTTGGTGTAATTTCACCTTTTCATTTGCCTCGTTTATGCCTTATGGAACACGAATCCCTGGCCCAGAGGTCGGAATTATTTCAACAACAATGTTTTTACACAAATTGCGATTTGTATAAGACTTTTAAATGTTCAAATGAAACAAATGGATTTGTTTTTAACTTTTCGCACATTATAATTGCATTTCATTTAAATAAAACCGCATTTTCTTTCGCTAAAATTCAGTAAAAAAGAAAGAAAGGTCTCACCTGGTCTGTCTTAATTTAACTGTACGCACAGTTTGAGGTGTTTGGCAAGACGTGCTCAGTGGTCTGTCTTAATTTAACTGTACGCACGGTTTGAGGTGTTTGGCAAGACGTGCTCAGTGCCTACTGCCTGTACGAATCCTGTGTCAGCTGACCGCTTTTTATATGTAGCTCATTCTTCCGGACTAGATCCAGATGGTCGTGTCTTCATGGTACTGGTCAAGAAAACTACCATGTTTAAACATTAGAAACTCTTAGATGCATGATCTTTCGACGTCACGGTGACAGATCGTTTAACTGCTCTACTCTTTTATCTATTATTAGAATTTCGGCCTTCTTGATGCAAAAGATTTGATGAACTTTGGAGTATGGTTGTTCGCTGGTCGTTAAGAATCGTAAAAACATGGATAATCGGGTATTATCATTAAAAACAAAAAATAACATGATATAGGCATGTGTCGTTCATATAAAAAGGGTTTGGCCCGTCTTGTATTCCATAGCGAGTTCCGTACTTACTATTTTCCCAACAGTGACAGACTTTAAAGTAAGTTATAGACTTATGAGAAATCTGTTTCTTACTGTTTGCCCGCTGCGGGGCTGCCCGCCACAATAGTTAGATTCGATCTTAGAGTATACGCTGTAATAAAGCAAACATGCTTTGCTTTATCTCAGCGATAACAAAAAAGCTAGCTTTAATGTACGAACTATAAAATTCTCACATAAAATGTGATAGGGGGCAGTCTGCCCGAAAAATGTCAATCCCTGCTATAAATTCCCAAAATTAACATCTACTTTAATATTGTTGAGACCTGAACATGAGTTTATAACCACCGACAAGGCCCGATTAATACACGAGTTCACGAAAGGGTATCTCAGGAAACAAACATTTGCGGAACAACAAATTTAACTTGAGTGTAAACGATTTTTCGGCGAATTTTTCGGGAAGGTCCTAGAGAATATTTTGCAACATCAAACCAAGCACATTCACAATGAGTTATGATTATAAAGCAACTTATAACTATATGAAGCAAGCCTGTAGCAGGCAACGCCTGAACCTAATGCTTCTGCAGACTCACACAAGTGCAAGTAAGCAGGTAGATAAATCATGCTATGCATGGGACCCCAATCACGGTAGTTATCCAGTGAAGTTGCTTTTTGCTGCATCAGTTAGTAACGTTCACCATTTAACCCTCATGTCACACACGATTTATCGAGCATTCGGCTGGGTGGAACGTGAGGCTGCATAGATCCGATGGAATCCTTAGCTAAGCGTCAAAGACGCTCACCCCACGACTAGGAAACACCGGGATTCGAACTCGCAACCTCTCGATTACGAAACTAACATTCTAACCAACTGCGCCACCTAGCCGTTATGCTCTTGATCAATCTGGAGGAGAAAATAGAGATATTTGACAATAAAGAATTTTCAGTTAATCGCACTAGATTTTTTTGGTCACATTTATGCGTTTTGGTCTAGGAAGGCTATAGCTTTAAAGGGACTATTCTCCCAAATGTTGCAACAAATTTATATTACAATATTAATTAATTAATACATAATCAATATTAATATATATTTATATTAATATTTAAACATTACATTACAATTTTACCTGCAGGTCTCCTGGAAACGTTCCAGAACAACAACAGTCTCCTGGATCAGATAAACAAGTGTTTGGAGGACTACCTCGAGTCGAAACGTCTCATTTTCCCACGATTCTACTTCTTGTCAAACGACGAGCTGCTCCAGATCCTCGCACAGACGAGAAACCCGCAAGCAGTGCAACCTCACCTCAGCAAGTGTTTCGACGCTATCAAAGCGTGAGTTTATTTTGAGAGTGTTAGGTGATTTCACTTGAAGTTGTTGGAACTTGGTTGATGTTTGATTGGCACTTGGTGCATTCGATCTGCAAGTGCCTATCAGGTATTCTTAATCTAACTTCAAGAGTGATATAAAACGAAAAGAATTGATATACGGGTCTTTTTTCTTTCACTCGACGCCAGTTTAATGAAAATTAGTATCATAATCGTTAATGAAAATTAGTATCATAATATCGTTAACGATCGAGAGTAGCTTAACCAATGACCATCAGAATATTCATTTTTAGAATTCTAGAATAGTAACAAAAAATTGCGCATGCGAGGTAGATCTATCTGATTTTACGTCACATCATTCTTAAGAGTTTACGTCACAGCACACGATTAATATTCATAAAATAAACTGAGGTAAATATATTAGGAAGTGTTTGTCTTTTACGTATACTAAAACACCCCGTGGCTGTTTCGTGACGTAAATGGCTGGAAGGCCAGATTATGATAATGAATTTCTGTCTCCAGCCGTCCTACTCAAACCTTTTTTATGCCCTAGGGTCAGGCGCATTCCTTTAATTTTGTGACAGATATACTTAAAATGAGCTTGCTCTGACGTCACGAATCGGCCTTCATAGTAATTGTTGTGCAGTGACGACGAATACTAATGTAAATAAGATAAATAGGTTTTTGGTTTGTCCGATGGTACACTGAACTAAAACAGAATATTAAGCTTGAGAACTATTTATGACTTCATGAATACAAAGTTCTCCTAAAAATATTTCTCTCATTGAAAAACTATAATAACAACGCGTTTGATACAGTTCTCCCAACTTATTTATTATAAAATTCCTTTCGATAAGAGATTGATAGGAAATATTACCCAACTGTCGGTATCCGTTGTTTCGAGCTACTGTTCCAAAGTCACTCTCGTTTCTCAATCGACCACCAATTTTTAATCCTCCTACAATTCTCAAGTCTGAACATCTCTGTCCACAGTTTGGAGTTCGGCACGGTACAAGACACACGACCATCAAGTGGAGACCGAGCCAAGACGCCCTCGCAAGTGCAACACAGTAATGACATAATTGCCATGCTCAGTCCAGATGGGGAGAGGGTGGCCCTGGGTAAGGGACTCAAAGCTAGGGGCAACGTAGAGAGCTGGCTGGGTCTCGTCGAGGAGAACATGATGGTCACCTTGAGGAGACTCCTCAAGGCTTCCATACAGGACTTTGAAGTGTCCGACAAGAACGATTGGGTCGTCAGGTTGGTGGAAATATTTTTGGATTTTAAATTTTTTTCGTTGAATTGAGTGAATGTTTTGGGAAATCATTTAACTTGAGTAATGAAACTAATAATTGTATTCTACCTCTATATATTTACTGTTTATAATTGATTATGACGTCATGATTACGTCATGGTGAATCCCAACAAATCCTGACTAATGCTGGGAACCCAAGTGATTATTTCAGCCACGCAAGTCAGATCATCCTGGCTGTAAGCCAGATCATGTGGTGTAAAGATTGTACGGAGTGTTTGACCACCGGGACAGACAAAGTCACGAATATGAAGGGAGCTCTACAGCGGTCTATTGATGTGAGTTATACTCTACACTTATTCGTACTTTATAATTTTCTGAATTATTCAGTTGAGACGAACTTATGAAATCGATCATTTGGAGAAGATTCTGCGGCACATGAGATGCCTCCTGATTTCTTGAGAAAAATATCCGACTAAAAGATTTAAACCTTATTTTTAATCCTCGCTAAAAGAACTATACTAAGATACGAATTATAAGGAAAACTTTACCTTTCTACGTAAATCGGATGCAAATTAAGTAGCTTTTTAACTTAGATATTTCAAGGTGCTTCCTGTTTAGCTTCTTGCCGACTTGATGATTAACCGAATTGGCGGCATGACCAATAAACAAATACGTTTCTCAGAATCTGACGAACCTGGCAGCGGTTGTTCGACAGGAGATTCCCAAATTAATCAGGAACATTCTGGGTGCCAAGATCACGATAGATGTGCATCTGAGGGACATATGTTCGGAGCTCGTTAAGAAGCAGGTGATAAGAATTTGTCCTTTATGTTATCAATTTTCAATAACGCTCATTATATTATCAGAGGGTTGGGTTTTGGTTTACATGGAAGCGTGGGTTAGTCGTTAGCGCCTGCACCATGCCAGATACTTCAGAACAGAAATTTTGGACCTGAAATGGCAATCTTATCTCAGATTGATTGTCGTTAATGCTGTTGAGCTCTTGAATCTTAATTGGCAATCACGCTCGTTAGAAATTATTCATTTAACACTTTTAATCCCATACTAAATGTTACACTTATTAGGTCGAGTCTGTAAACGAGTTTGAGTGGTTAAAACAGCTGCGTTATTACTGGGACACCGAACTCGACAATTGTGTCATCAGGTAACGTGGAAAATGAGATTTCTGTGATTTGCTTGTAGCCGCAGATTTCTGTGATCTGCTTGGAGTTGGTCTACAGTGAGCTAATCTAGTTGGACATCCTGATTACTGATAAGACTAGCTCAATATCTTATCTAAAATAATTAGACTTAAGTCATAACTTGATAATTGTGTATATAAAACCCAAATGTGAGTTAAGTTTGTCGACAGAAATATAGAATACTACTACTGTTAGTAGTACTTCAAGCTACACACTTCTACACACTTCTACACACATCTACACACTTCTATACACGTTTACACACTTCTACACACATCTACACACTTCTACGCACTTCTACACACTTCTACATACTTCTACATACTACTACACACTTCTACACACTTCTACACACTTCTATACACTTCTACACACTTCTACACACTTCTCCACACTTCTATACACTTCTACACACTTCTACACACTTCTCCACACTTCTACACACTTCTACACACTTCTACACAATTCTACACACTTTTACACACTTCTACACACTTCTATACACTTCTACACACTTCTACACACTTCTCCACACTTCTACACACTTCTAAACAC
>JH152760.1:179121-191144 GCA_000226015.1 Mnemiopsis leidyi | reverse complement strand
TACACACTTCTAACACTTCTACACATTCTCACACTTTACACACTTCTACACACTTCTACACACTTCTACACACTTCTACACACTTATACACACTTCTACACACCTCTACACACTTCTACACAGTTCTACACACTTCTACACACATCTACACACTCCTACACACTTATACACACTTCTACACACATCTACACACTCCTACACACTACCCCCTACAGGATGAGTAACAGTTACTACGTGTACGGTTACGAGTACCTAGGAGCCAGCATGAGACTGGTCATCACCCCCCTCACTGACAAGTGTTACCTCTGTCTGATGGGAGCGTTACAGTTAGACCTGGGCGGAGCACCGGCTGGTCCTGCCGGTACTGGCAAGACCGAGACTACCAAGGTATGTCATGGGCACTGGGAGGTACTGGCTGCTGGCATGAGTTACATTTTAAAGAGTACATCTATTTTTATTTCTAAAACTTGTTTTAAATCCAGACTGCTGTTTTTTCAATCCTATGTGTGTAGCTTTGATGGCAGAACTCGAAGCGTTAGCTTAGCATTGTGCAGCACTGCAGTACGTATATTTCACCTACAATTTCAGGATTTGTCAAAAGCGCTGGCTAAGCAGTGCGTGGTGTTCAACTGCTCCGAAAGTCTTGACTACCGGATGATGGGCAAGTTCTTCTCCGGTCTCTCCTCTACGGGTGCCTGGTGTTGCTTTGACGAGTTTAACCGTATTGACATTGAGGTGTTGTCCGTCATCGCTCAGCAGCTCCTCACCATTCGTAACGCTAAAGCTCAGAAACTTCCTAAGTTCATGTTTGAGGGACGAGAGTTGAAGTTAAACCCGAGCTGTGCTGCCTTCATCACCATGAACCCTGGCTATGCCGGCAGGACTGAGCTGCCTGATAACTTGAAGGCATTGTTCAGACCCTTCGCTATGATGGTTCCAGACTATACTCTGATCGCTGAGGTCATTCTTTATTCTGAAGGTTAGTTGTAAAGCAACCAGGTCACGAAATGTTATCCTTCATCCGTACTGATATTTTCTAAGAAATTGTTCACTCATATCTCGATGCGTGTTTAAACTTCTATCCATAGCATTATTAAATTGATCCCTCAACGGCTGTCGAGCAAGCAAAACATAATCAGCAAAATTAATCTCTTTTTTCTTTAAATATAGTGAAATTTTCTAAATTTATGAATGATCAATATATACCGTAAATTTATAACATTAATTTCAAACAAATAGTGAGGAACTGTGTCAAGCCAAACTAACAAAATGTAAGAAATTCAGGAACCAAAGTCAAGTCATAACGAAGACCGCCCGATCTCACTCAACCTCTCTTTCTCTCAGGATTTGAAGACTCGCTAACCCTTGCACACAAGATGACCCGTATGTACGCCCTCTGCTCTGAACAACTCTCCCAGCAAGACCACTACGACTTTGGTATGCGAGCTGTGAAGTCCGTTCTGGTCATGGCCGGATCCCTGAAGAGAGAAAATCCGGATAAACGAGAGGACGTGGTTCTCCTCCGAGCACTGCGAGACAGTAACCTGCCCAAGTTCCTGCACGACGACACGATCCTCTTCCAGGCTATCCTACAAGATCTGTTCCCCGGCCTGGAGATCCCGGAACACGACTACGGGGTGTTCAGCACCACCATAGAGTCCTGTACTGTCGCCAAGAACCTCCAAGTCAAGGATTGTGTGACAACCAAGGTTATCCAGTTCTTTGAGACGATGCAGGTTCGACATGGTGTGATGTTGGTGGGACCCACCGGGGGTGGTAAGACGGCGTGTTACGAGATACTGGCTGATACCCTCACCAAACTTCATGCGGATGGTCAGTTCTTTGTTTTATTTTTATCTTTGAAGAAATTTCGATCGCGTTGCTTGATACATGATGTGCATAGTTCTGTGATTCTATACAAGAGTTTTTAATCACAGCAAGAGTTAAACTTAAACTTCTTTTCTTAAAAATTTGACTGAAATTAACCTCGGCTCAGGTTACGGCAAGAAAGTTGCGGATTACCGGCCGGTAAGGACGAAAGTGTTGAACCCCAAAGCTGTGACGATGGGAGAGCTGTATGGAGAGTTCAATCTCCTGACGATGGAGTGGAAGGACGGGTTACTGGCTACAGCTGTTCGTGAAGCTGTCAAGGTTCGTGGTCGATAATTATACTGAATATGTATCTATCTGTAAATGGCAAAACGATCCAGTCTTACTCAATAATTCTGCTCAAGAATATTCTGAGAAATTAATCTCTCTGTTGCTGCTCTTAGCTGAGCCAGGACATTACATAAATACCGAACAAATTTACGAGATTTACACCACCACAATCTTACTTCCCAGGACACAACGGAGGATCACAAATGGATAATAAACGACGGTCCAGTAGACGCACTGTGGATCGAGAACATGAACACCGTACTGGACGACAACAAGATGTTGTGTCTCGCTAACTCAGAGCGCATCAAGCTCAATAACACGATACACATGGTGTTTGAAGTGCAGGATCTGGCAGTGGCTTCTCCGGCTACCGTAAGCAGGTTGGTAGTTTCAGAGGTTTATTAGGTACATTGTAATGATAATTTGTATAGGTTTCTCCGGCTACCGTTAGCAGGTTGGTAGTTTCAGAGGTTTATTAGGTACATTGTAATGATATTTGTATAGGTTTCTCCGGCTACCGTTAGCAGGTTGGTAGTTTCAGAGGTTTATTAGGTACATTGTAATGATATTTGTAAAGGTTTCTCCGGCTACCGTTATCATGCATGTTATTTTTAGAGGTTTATCAGGTAAAAATTGTAATGATATTTGTAAAGGTTCATAGGGTGTGGTACTGACAGAGTTATCTACAATTGTCAAGAGGTGGTGAAATGTGGTAAATAATGTGTACATTTTAGGCGCAGTAAATAATTTGTACATTTTAGGCTCTGTAAGTAATGGTAACATTTCTTATACGGTTAATAATGTGCACATTCCAGATGCGGTATGGTGTACATTGACGAGAGTGAGCTAGGATGGAGGCCCATGTTTGGTACCTGGATCAGTAATGAGAACTTTAAGTGGAAACAAGAGACCAAAGAGTACGTGTCAAACCTGTTCAATACGTACGTCGACCCCTGCTTGAAGTACGTGACTAAAAACTTGGTGGAAGCCATGCCTCAGGTGAGTGCTAGTTTAGTGTTTAGTATATAATACTCGATTGTATACTGTATAGTTCAATCTGACTGTATACTTGAGTGTATAGTGTATAGTTTACTTTTACTGTATAAATTATATTTTTCATAAGGCTCTTATATTTTCAATAATCGCCCACCTACGGGCTACGAACCTACAGCTAAACATCCGGCGGCCGGACAACACCACAACTTTGCAGGTCCCAATATCCAAGGTCCAGACAGTAGCCCTACTGTTTGAGTCCCTTGTCTTCTCCCCCGGCGGTCCCGATCTTCAATCTGATCCACTCCGACTCCACTGTTTACTTGCCACCATTTTCGCGTGGTGTCTAACTTGGGGTGTCGGTGGTAATCTCGAGGAACAATGTAACGATAAATTTGATAGTTATGTCAAAGATTTGCTCAGCGACTGCCCTGACGTAAAGGTAAATAAACGCTTTTTAAGGTATCTATTTAATGCACCCGATATAGGTATCTGTTTAAGGTAACTGATTAAGGTATCTGTTTAATGCACCTGATAAAGGTATCTATTTAATGCACCCGATATAGGTATCTGTTTAAGGTAACTGATTAAGGTACCTCTCGGTGCCAAGTTTTCAGTACTTTCGCTTCATAAATTTGGACTTAGAATATTCATATATGAATACTTCCTCGCCTGTTTCTGTCAGGAGTACCGTACTTGATTTTATCGATTTTATCTTTTTGTTTTTATCATCACATATATGTCGCCCTTTATGACCATATTTCATGTTTTTCACCAAAGTTTCTCACAACTCACGTCTTCCAAATTCAATTTAAAAATCAAGTCTGTAAACCGGCCAGAAATTCCTCAAGCGTCGACTAATCTGAACCCCCAAGTTTCCCAACCCACAGTTGTCGATCGCGGGTGACGTGTACAGCTGCTACGTGGACATGGGTAGGAAGATGATGGAGAGTTGGGACAAGATAACTCCCAGCTTTAAATATGATCATGAGGTAGAATCGCAAATCTACAACTTAGCTTTCTAACTTACTTACTCTAACATGTTTGGAATTGTTTTGAAGGAGAGTCTAATAATCTAAGCTCATGTTGATTGGTCAAATACATAGATATACTGTAGACACACTGTAGTTGTACTATAATGGACAATTAAACACGTAAATAACCTCCCAGATCCCATACTTCGACCTAATGGTGCCGACAATCGACACGACACGTTTTGGTTACCTGATGGAGAAGATGTTATCTCTAAACAGACCAGTCTTGTTCACTGGTCCAACTGGTGTCGGCAAGGTTAGCCACTGTTCTATTTGTCAAAGAGAGTCAGTTTGATGTCGATGTTTTAGAAAAAAGTTACATCTCTAAGATACTTAACCTTGTCGAAGTTTACTTTTGACCAGTTACCACTTAATTAATCTAGGATAGTACGTGTTATTTCTAAAAAATTTTCTTACAGTCAGTGATAGCCAAACAGCGACTCTATGACCTTGGCGATAAGGGTTATATTCCAGCATTTGTCAACTTCTCCGCTCAAACCAACAGCTTCCGGACACAGGAGATTATTGAGAACAAACTGGAGAAGAAGAGAAAGAACATTCTAGGTTATTCGAATTATTGCACTTTATTTTAGTAGCTTCAGATAAAGCAAAAATTCCCTTAAGTGCTTCTCTGATTATATGGGTGGAGGTACCAAAAACCCACGTCGGAAACCTGCATTGACGTTACTATTTTAGGTGCACCGAAGGACAAGAGAATCATTATTCTGGTGGACGATTTGAACATGCCTAAACTAGAGCAATACGGGGCTCAGCCGCCTATCGAACTGTTGAGACAGCTTCAGGACTTCCGAGGGTTCTACGATAGGGATAAGTTGTTCTGGAAAGAAGTTCAGGTGTGTTTAACTTGAGATTAATGTTCTTTTAAGATAAATGTTATCGCGTTTTTATTAGTGTATTACTTAACATTCTCTCTTCTATAACATAACTGAGATCAAAGATTTATGCTACTGCTTATTCGTTAGACACCCTGCTCTGTAAGACAAGTAGTCGTGACAGTAACACCACCACGTGACCTCCACAGGACGTGACACTGTCAGCCGCGTGTGCGCCCCCGGGAGGCGGTAGGAACCCAGTTACTCCCCGCTTTGTCAGACATTTCTCCATGTTCGCTATCCCTTCTGCCGCTGACTTTACCCTCAAGACCATCTTCACTGCTATTTGCAAAGGTTTGTTTGGTACTGAGTGTGGATTGCTGCCTGTCGAAATCCAAAAGTGTCGCAAACACTCAAATACACTGGACAGTTATCTCAAAACAAAGTTGTCTATTAATTGTTGACGTTCTTTTCAGAGCTTACTTTGCCCTACAACATATTAACCCAAATTTTCTGCAGGTTTCCTGGCAGAGTTCCCCCCGACAGTGAAAGAAATGGCGGGCGCGATTGTGTCAGCTGCTGTTGAAATCTACTGCCGCATGAGCACAGACCTGCTTCCTACCCCCGCTAAGGCTCACTACATCTTCAACCTCAGAGATCTGAGTAAGCTGGTCCAGGGAGTACTCCAGGCCGATGTCGGGTACATCAGGGAACCCGTCGCCATGTTCAGACTCTTCTGTCACGAGTCTCTGAGAGTCTTCCACGACAGACTTATCGACAACACAGACAAAAAGTACTTCTGTGACATTCTCTCTCAGATGGCTAGCAAGCACTTCAATCAAGACTACGCAGCGGAAACGTTCGAAAAGAAACCCATCATTTTCGGCGATTTTATGAAAATGGGAGCTGACCCCAAAGACAGGCTTTACGAGGACATCAAGGACAACAATAAACTGATAAAAGTTCTGAACGATTACCTGGATGATTACAACATGTCCTGTCCCAAAGAGATGAAGCTAGTTTTCTTCCTGGACGCTATCCAGCACGTCTCGAGGATTGCCAGGATGGTCCGACAACCCCGAGGAAATGCTCTGCTAGTTGGTGTTGGTGGTACAGGAAAACAGAGTCTTACACGACTAGCCTGTCACATGGCAGGGTACACGTGTATTCAGATCGAACTGACGAGGGGGTACAATTACGATAGTTTCCACGAGGATCTAAAACTGCTGTACCAGAGTGCTGGCGTGGAGGGCAAGAACACCGTCTTCCTCTTTACTGACACTCAGATTGTTGTTGAGGAGTTCCTCGAGGACATCAACAACATCCTTAATTCGGGTGAAATTTCAAACCTGTTCCCTCCTGAGGAATTTGAGGCTGTCATTAACGCTGTCAGGCCTAAAGCCAAAGAAGCGGGTGTTTCTGAGTCTGACAGAGACGGAATATACGACCATTTCATCGGTAGAGTCAGGGATAACCTCCATATCGTTCTGTGTATGAGTCCTGTCGGAGACGCCTTCCGTGCCAGATGTCGAATGTTCCCTTCCATCGTCAATTGTTGTACAATTGACTGGTTTACTCAATGGCCGAAAGAAGCTCTGCTCTCCGTCTCTAACGAGTTCTTTGCTGACGTGGACATTGGAGTAACTGATGAGGTTAAGGAAGCACTTTCCGTGTTCTGCGAGGTGATCCACACGTCAGTATCCAACATGTCTGACAGATTCTTCGCGGAGTTGAGGAGAAACGTCTACACCACCCCCACCAGCTACTTGGAACTTATCAACTTGTACCTTTCTATGCTGAACGACAAGAGAAAACAGTTGTGTGCCTCTAGAGACAGGGTTGCAAATGGTCTCAAGAAACTTCTAGAGACTAACGATCTAGTAGCTTCCATGGAGGTAGAACTTACAGCTCTAGGTCCTGAACTGAAGAAGAAGAGCGAGGACACTGATATTCTCATGGTTAAGCTCGAAAAAGATCAGATTGAGGCCGATAAAGTTAGAGCTGTTGTCTCTGAGGAGGAGGCAATAGCAAAAGAAAAGGCTGAGGAAACTGAAGCGATCGCAGAGGATGCTCAAAGGGATCTTGACGAAGCATTACCACTCCTACATGCCGCAAACAAAGCCCTAGATGCTCTCGACAAGTCTGACATCGCTGAAGTTAGAGTGTTTGCCAACCCCCCGGAGATGGTGATGACAGTGATGGAAGCAGTGTGTATCTTACTCGGTAATAAGACTGATTGGGCCAGTGCTAAAGGTCTGCTTGGAGACACGCAGTTCTTGTCGAGGCTGGTTAACTACGACAAGGATAATATCCCGGATAAGGTTCTGAGAAACTTGAAGAAGTACATAGACAATCCCAAGTTTGTCCCAGAAATTGTCGAGAAGACGTCTAAAGCGTGTAAGTCGCTGTGTTTGTGGGTCCGAGCTATTGATTCCTACGCTCATGTCTTCAGAACTGTTGAACCGAAACGAGAGAAGCTAGCCGTTGCTCAACAAGAGTTGGCAGTGGTTACCTCTGAACTTGCCAAGAAGCAGGCTGCCCTCCAAGAGGTTGAGGACAAGATCAAAGAACTTCAAGACTCGTTCGACGCTAGTGTTCGAGAAAAAGAGAGTCTCCAGAAGAACATTGCTCTGACTGCTGCCCGGCTCAAACGGGCTGGAAAATTGGTGACGGCGTTGGGCGACGAACAAGTCCGATGGGACGAAACTGTGAAAATATTCCAGAAAGAGATTGATAATGTAGCTGGTAATGTGTTTATAGCCAGTGCTTGTGTTGCTTACTACGGACCTTTCACGGCACAGTATCGTGAGATGCTGGTTACTGAGTGGATTGGGAAGTGCCAGGAGCTGGGTATTCCCGTCTCGGAGGACTTCTCTCTCGTCACTACTCTTGCTGATCCCTTTGAAATCAGGCAGTGGAATTTGGAGGGACTACCCAGAGATGCAGTTTCTACTGAGAATGCTGTTCTTGTGACTAAAGGCCGCAGGTGGCCCCTCATGATTGATCCACAGGACCAAGCTAACCGGTGGATTATTGGAAAGGAGAGGAAGAATGGGCTAAAGATTGTCAAGCTGACTGACAAAAACTTACTCAGGACTTTGGAGAACGCCATAAGAATCGGGCTGCCAGTGCTGATTGAAGAAGTCGGTGAGGCTCTAGATCCAGCCCTAGAACCGATTCTGCTCAAACAGACCTTTATGCAGGGAGGCAGACTTCTTATCCGCTTGGGAGACTCCGATGTAGACTACGACAAGAACTTCAGATTCTATATGACAAGCAAACTGTCCAACCCCCATTACATGCCTGAGATCTTCATCAAAGTTACCATCATCAACTTTACTGTAACTCGTCTTGGTTTAGAAGATCAGTTACTGGCCGATGTTACTCGACTTGAGCGACCTGATTTGGAGGAACAAAGAAACGCTCTCATCATGAAGATCAACGCTGATAAACAGAAACTCAAGGACATTGAAGACAAGATCCTGAAAATGTTGTTCCATTCGGAAGGGAACATTCTAGATGACGAGGAGCTTATAGAAACCCTGAACGATTCCAAGGTCATGTCCAAAGAGATCAACATACGACTGAAGGAAGCCGAGGAGACGGAAGAGAAGATATCAAAAGCGCGAGCCAAGTACATCCCTGTCGCCACTAGAGGATCGGTCATTTACTTTGTAACGGCAGATCTGTCCGTTATCGACCCAATGTACCAGTACTCCCTCAAGTACTTCACTTCTCTCTTTGTCAAAGTCATTGAGACCTCGGAAAAGTCATCAGACCTAGAAAAACGTCTACAGATCTTACTGGATGGAATCACTTTGACCATGTACAACAATATTGGTCGTGGTTTGTTCGAACGGCACAAGGTTTGCTTCAGCTTTATGTTGTGTGTGGAGATCATGAAACAAGCAGGCATTATAACTCCGGAAGAGTGGAATTTCTTCATCCGAGGTCTTCCTCCTCTGGAAAAGGATAGACCCAAGAAACCGCCGCAATGCACATTCTTAGATGACAACACTTGGAACCTTCTTGTTGATGTCGAAGAAGCGATGCCTACATACGCTGGAATCACCAACGACATAAAACTTACACCTGTTCATGTCAACGTGGGATCCTACGTCCTGAGACTTAATCCTAACTGTTTCGCGGGATACGTTCCGAATGTCCCAGAGCCCCCTGAGGACCTCTCAACCGAGGAGCTGCAACCTGGTGCTCCAAAAGGACACTGGAATAAACGTCTGAACGCCTTCCAGAGACTCACCCTGGTCAAGTACTTCGAGCCGGAAGCTCTCATAGAGTGTCTCAGTACGTTTGTTGTGGAGAATTTAGGAGAGGCGTTTGTGGAGAACCCGCCCACTAACCTACCAGCTCTCTACAAGGACATGTCTCAAACTGCTCCGCTTATTTTCATTTTGTCCAGTGGCTCTGATCCAATGGCAGCTTTCTTGAGATTCGCAAAAGAAAAAGATTACGATGAACGAGTCCACTCTATTTCTCTTGGACAAGGTCAGGGCCCTGTTGCGGAGAAACTCATTTTAGCAGCACAGACTTCAGGTGATTGGGTATTCCTTCAAAATTGTCATCTTGCCAAATCCTGGATGTTGTCAATGGAGGAAATAATCAAAGAATTTTCGTCTCCGGACGCCGAAATTCACGAAGATTTCAGACTCTTTTTGAGTTCAATGCCTGCTCCCTTCTTCCCTGTCTCCGTTCTTCAAAATGGCATCAAGGTAACCAGCGAGCCGCCTAAAGGTCTTAGATCAAATCTAAGAAGAGCATTTGGTGAGTTGAACAAATCAGATTTCGAGGATCACATTCTTAAGTCAGATTGGTGCAAAATTGTCTTTGGTATTTGCTTCTTCCACGCTGTGGTTCTTGAACGACGAAAGTTTGGTCCTTTAGCCTTCAATATTCCATACGAATTCGCTGATTCAGACAGAGAATGTGCTATCGACAATTTCAAGTTGTTTACGGCCGACGGAATAATGCCTTGGGATGCACTGCAGTTCATCACAGCTGAGATAACCTACGGTGGCAGGGTCACTGATGAATGGGATCAGAGATGTTTAAAGGTGGTACTAAACCGATTCTTCAGACCTGCAACCCTAGAAGCGGGATATCTTTACAGTTCCTCGGACTTATACCACGCCCTGGAGACAACCTCTCTAGACGGCTACAAGGAATACATCGAGCAGCTTCCCATCATAGATCCTCCTGAAATCTTCGACATGTCTAACAATGCCAATATCTCTTATCAGAAGGAGGAGGCGATGACTATCATTAGCACGATTTTGGAAGTTCAACCCAGGTTGATAAGCGGCGGTGCTGGCAAGAGCAGTGATGAGATTGTCTTTGAGATGGCAGATCTGATGTTGAACAAGTTGCCAGAGAAGCTGGACATTGATGATGCGCTGCCGGAGATGTTTGAGCCGGACAGCAAGGGACGAATTAACTCTCTGTCAACAGTTCTATCTCAAGAAGTTTCGAGATTCAACAAACTTCTAGCCGTCATCCTATCCTCACTCGGTAACATTAAGAAAGCCATCAAAGGTTTGGCCGTCATGTCGGAACAGCTCGAAGCGATTTTCAATGCGATCGAGATAAATGTCGTTCCAACCATGTGGGCTGACGCAGCTTATCCATCTCTGAAACCTCTAGGATCATGGGTGAAAGATCTAGAGCTGAGATTACAGTTCATCTCCAGATGGATGGAGATCGGACAACCCAAATCTTTCTGGATGTCGGGCTTCTTCTTCCCTCAGGGTTTCATCACCGGAGCTCTACAAAACTTTGCCCGGAAGTACGACGTGCCAATTGACGCCCTTAAGTTCAGGTTCGAGGTCCTACCCCACTATCGATCCCAGGTGGATGTCGCCACGGCGGAGATGGCTGACCAGAAATACGACGACGACACGTACTCCACTCCCGACGACGGAGTTCTGGTGCACGGCCTGTACATCGATGCTGCCAGTTGGGATGACGACAACATGGTGCTAGGCGACGCCAGGCCCGGCATCATGAACCCTCCCATGCCGGTAATGCACCTCCTGCCAGATCCTGAGTACGAGGTCGAGGAGGACCGATACGAGTGTCCTCTTTACAAGACTTCAGAAAGGGCTGGTACTTTGTCCACCACCGGTCATTCCACTAACTTCGTCATCAAGTGTCTCATACCCTCGGACAAACCTCAGAAACACTGGATCGGTAAGGGAACTGCTCTTCTCTGTCAGCTCAGTCAGTGAACAAAATATTCAACTTTGATTTCGGCGGCGTGACTTTAGTTTTATGTGAGTTTTGATAACACCGACCACTGATGAGAAACAGCAATCCAAAACTTCAGAATTAGGAGCATGAAGAGTTAAACTGTATTCGTAACTTATTGTTCAGATTTTGATTTCGGGACCATGAAGACACTGAGACACTTGGATAACTTTAGTAACAAGTAGAGGTGTTGTTTCAAAAAGACATTTTTATAGTTTATTCAAACCTCTTAACTTCAAGGATTCTTGCGCTTGATGATTTAATAGGGAAATGACGACCCTCGATCACTTGCAGTTTAATTTCTTGAAATGGAGTTAGACTGCTGAACAGTCATTTCGTGTTGTGATTTAAATCCGTTATAAGGTAATAACAAAGTTTGAAGGGGTCTTATTGCTCCTATCATTCCATTTGTTCAGATTTTATCTTTATGGCCTGAAGTTGTAGTTTAACGGTACCCCTTATATTATGATTCCCATACAGCTTTAGTAGAATTGTAAAAAGTTTTGTAATTAACGTGTAAATATCTTAATCTAGAGTCACAACTTCTTCACATCAAACTTTTTACTTGTCTGCTTCGCTTGAGGGTATGGGGTAACTTGAAGACAACTGATTTTCACCATGCCGGCCATTATAGCCGCCCCAAGTTTCTCACAAGAATCTCTCTCTCCTCTCTTTCTTTCTGTCTCTCTGTCTCTATGTCTGTCTCTGTCTCTGTCTCTGTCTCTCTCTCTCTCTCTCTCTC
>JH152760.1:107876-140529 GCA_000226015.1 Mnemiopsis leidyi | reverse complement strand
TACTACTACTACTACTCTCTCTCTCTCTCTCTCTCTCTCTCTCTCTCTCTCTCTCTCTCTCTCTCTCTCTCTCTCTCTCTCTCTCTCTCTCTCTCCCTAAGTGTAAATGTAAGCGACTGCAATGTAACATCACACCACAACAAAGTGAACAAACCGACCTGCGCGCTAATCTTCCGCGGCGTGTCAACACTTGCAACAAGCACGTTGTCAAACTCTGTACGTCAAGTCTTGTCAGGAGGAGAGACGGAGTTTGTGGGTCTATTTAGCTGTCCTGTGTTCATCACGTGACTTCAGCATAGTGTCACGTGACTTTAATAGACCTACACGTGTATAGCGATATATTGGGTACCACACTACTTTTCTTTGTCAAGGACTAATTTTATAACCTCGATTTGATCCGCCTGACGTCAATTTGACGTGAAGTAAGTAGAACGACTTTGCACATACCTCATTAGGGCTAATGGTCTATACAGGGTATACAGTACCTACTACTTATACTAGTAACTAAAGCATTCCTGTTTTCAAAGCTTCAAGGGTCCTATTTATACTTTTTTAAAGCATTACTATTTGTTATGACATCAGGGCATACGCTTAGCAGGTATATAGCATACACTAGGCAGGTATATAGGGCACACGCTAGGCAGATAAGAGAATGTTCCCTAACTGTCAGACGAACGATGGTTATGAAAGGAACTCATAAGTAAATCTTCATACAAGAAGCAGAGTACTTTCATAATTTAAATAGGGTAATTAAAACTCTGAAAAACCCTATGAAATGGGGGAAATGCAAAATAAGGGTCTAACAAGTCACCACTTCACTTCGGTTGAGGGGGTCCGTGATACCCAAACTAGTATTTAGTATACTAGCACCTGCTCAAAAAAGCCCAAAATTAAGTCAAATATCTAGAAGAGGTATACCAAAAAGATCTAGGCAGATATAGAAGGTTGGTATGAATTATCAACTCGTTTTAATCGTATTAAAGAAATGTTAATCTCACATGCTAGTTGCACTCTTCTTTAGCGGTTTTGTTTTCAGGATGTGGGTGGACAAGACAAAATAAGACCTCTCTGGAGACATTACTTTGCGGGAACTCAGGTAAACAATTCATTAGTTGTTTTTAATTAGACAATAAATGTTAAGACCGGCCAGTATCCTGTATTGTACAATCACACATCACGGGTCTTATCTTATTCCAATTTTTACTCTTCTATTCAATCCATTACTCTTCTATTATATTCATTCTGAAGAAATGAAAGAGTGGCAAACTCACGGTAAAAACGTGAAACCTGTCAATATTCAGTAATTTTTGATTTCAGTTATTCTTCTTTTATTTGTTTAGTCAGGACAGCATAATTAGCTCAATATGATGAATTATTACACTTGTTATCATAACAGTCATCATATTCAGTACAATAGTTGTCCAAATATGCCAGTATTTTGTCTTGTAATGCAATTAAATGGAATATACTTTGCATATTTGCAGCCTTGGAATTATAAATCTGGTTCCTTTATTCATGTTATTTGAAAATCAACCTTATCAAGTTTAGAATTCCTCTATTTACTGTAAGTTCATTCTTCATCTTTTGAATTTTCCCACTATTTACCGACAGCTGCATCTAAAAGGAATGTCATGACATCACTCGAACTTCACACAATAATTTACCTTCTAGACTTGCTCATTGTTCTGTCCGAGTAGACATTGTACTGAACAAAACAACTTAACAAAAAGCTATGTACATACACAACAAGTTCCTACTTAATATTGTGCTACCTGGTATTCAGCTACGTTAATACACACACATCCCTCTTTACTGAATATGTATTACGCAACACATTGCAATGCATGTCAACATTCAAGAACTAACGGTATTTTCGTATGTCAGGTGTTCGGAAAGAATGACATTTTCGTATCATGTTAACGGTCCTGAGTCTAAATCTAAGAAACTTTGTGCTCCTTCTAAATTCGTTAAAATGTTTGACTTCAGATTGTTTGGAAAGCGATTATCTAGTTAAATGTACAAATATTTATTGACAGGGTCTAATATTCGTGGTAGACTGCGCTGACCGTGACAGAATCGAGGAAGCGAGACACGAACTACACAGAATCATTAACGATAGGGAGATGAGAGAAGCTGTCATTCTAATCTTCGCAAACAAGCAGGATCTCCAAGATGGTAAGTCATTCCAGTAAGATCGCCGGAAAGTAATACTGCAGATCTTTCATCGTCTTACTTTTTCAGACCACACTTAAATTAACATAATATAGCACGGAAATCACTGTCTCAAGTGATAATCCGGCTTGTTAGGCATAACCTTCGGTACAGCGTTAACAAGCGTAGTTGGTAATCTAGGATCTTCAATATACGTGAATATCTATATCGAATAAGACAGGTTGATCTAGTAAGTAATGTGAAATGTCGGGTAGAACGTTTTGATTGTAAACTTAAAAACGAAATTCGATACTACCTCGTCAAATGAAAACCCTGTTCACAGCAAAATTTGGAATCTTGCCAAATGGATGCCTAGCGTTTGTCACGTAAAACGGAATAAATGGCACAGCTTCTTGGCCAAATTACGGTTATATGTTGGGCGGTTGACAGTTGGTGCATTTTGTACGCGCGCAATGCGCGGCTCTAAAATTTCTTTATTACTAGCAAAACTTAAGCATGAAAATGGTGTGTTGTCCATCATTTTGTGTACTTTGTTCCAATAAATACATTTTATACACCACTATATTATGATTATAGCGGTTAGGTTTTTCCTACCTAGCTGATTTCATAAATAAGTTCATCGTGATGACACAATTCGATCGCTTTTTAGTGAAAATTTTACATGATGTATTTTAAAATGTCACTGAAAAATACACTATCCTAGATTTCAAATATTAGATCATGACTACGAAGTCCTTCGTCAAATCTTTTATAACTTGAGGCTCAAAACTTGCCAAGAAAAGTGTAATTTGTCAAATTGCACCATTTTAAGCAACATGGTTTAAGTAACCCTTCTCTAAATGTCGAAACGGTTAGCTACAACCTACACACTAAGCTACCATCCAAAAGTTACTAGGTATTTGGTAACCGCCATATAAACCTTCAGTATCGTAAATTCTGACTGATATTATTTCAGCGATGAGACCTGCTGAGATTCAGGAGAAGCTTGGATTATCAAAGATAGCTGACAGAAAGTGGTAAGCCGTAAGATCTGACTTTTGTATATTCATTATTCTATTCTGAATATTTAATTTGCTATGCGCATATTTTGTATTATTTTTCCAATTTCAAGCAAAGTGTTTTATCCAGTGTTATCAAAAATGATATTTTCAGGTTTGTCCAGCCCTCTTGCTCCACCACTGGAGATGGACTTTACGAAGGACTCAATTGGCTGACAGCCAACGCCAAGGGCTAATCACGACGATTCTCTTTGTTTCTTTAGATGCCGGACTGAAAAAAGGCTATGACTTCAGCCCTGCAGATTTTAGTTTTTTAACGTTAAAATCTCACTTCCAATCCTATGTTATTTCAACTAGGACACATAGCTGTAAGATGTGAGTGATATTCAATCACGCAGTAAAGGGCGTGGGAAGATATATGATATACATATGATATGATGTGACGCTCTAATCTCCTCTACCATTTTCAATTTCTGAAAGAAAACAGCAACCGATGATGTTGACCGGTTTCCATTTTCTTTGTTTCCCGTCCTCGGAAATACTCGCTCTGCGGTCGGTTGAGTGTTTTTTGTATTTTTACTTAAATCGCAAACTAAAATGAAATCGCTGAATTTCTACTGATAGATACTACTGTTTTGTAGACTGAAATATTTAACAAATTTTCGTGAAAATAACGAAGAAGAAAATATATGCTACGATTTGTACATTTTCTCTAAGAGATCGTACTTAGTTGTTATGTGACGTTTCTAACTCTGTTTGCTTGGGCCATGATGCTTTGAGAAAAATATTGTGATGCGATACCACTTCTAGTGCTTTTTGATGTATTGAATTGAGATATAATGATGTGATAAATCGCACAGCTATTGTTCAATTTGACGGTGACATTTTAAAATTCTGTCAGGGATATAGAAGCTATAAGTGTGTTGAAATTTTTGATTTGAATTATTTTATAAAACAAAACGTGGTTGTCTGTAATGAGAGACACCAATCGAGATTTCTTGATGGTTTCAAGGGCATATTGCTCGTTGAGCTCTGTCCCTGAATTATATGTATTCCTGTTTGAGCCCTTTGCTCGCAGTTTCTTGATCCCAAGAAGAATTTTGAACTTTATGGGTGAAGTATCGCAGTTGTCAGTGTGTGATACGCGATGTGCATTGTCTGTATGTGTTTGTGGTCGCTAACTTGGCCCTGTATCGTCGACAACTTTTTCACTGAAGCCATTCCAAGCGGGCTGTCTAACTCACGATTTTCACTTAAGATTTCCCTACCCCTCATGTATACAGTATGACCCTGTATTCACTCATATTCCGGGCATTTACCCACGCTGTCGTGAGATAGAACGTCAGATGGTTAAAAGAGCATGTTTTCGGCAAGAAGATCTCGCATATTTATTTGTATCACGTGACTTGGTCCTTTTTGCTATATAGTCCTTCGCTTAGCACAAACAAATACGCGAGATGTCTCGGCCCTTATCATGCTGTCTCTGAAAATTCCAGTTACCAATCTCACGTTTCGTAATGCCGTTCCTACGGTGTTCAGTACACTTTTTAACATTTTCCTAGTCACATTTATTCGCTTTTGGGGTAAATTTAATTTAGGAATTTTGTAATGATTATAATAAATATGTTTTTATCACTTCTCTGTCGATAATAGGCCACAATAAATACTGAAAACGAGACTTTTACTTTGTCCTTTGTCAATCCTGCAATATTCCCTTATATTTCAGCTGGGTCGTTACTCAACGTTCCTTAAAATAGATACGCAATTTAAAGAGGCTTGTCAATCCAGAACATGTTAAACTCTAAGTGACAGCTCGCTCGCTGATTCTTCGATGAAATTGATCAACGCAAAGCTATTTAAATATTTGCGTGGTCATTAAAATGTTAAACTTTAACGAAATCTTCGAGCAAAATATACTGCAAACAACTTGATCGACTAGTCTGATCTCTAATTCTCGTCCAACTCCACGGAAATTACTATGGTAGCCACTTTGTTATTCATTTGTTGTTCACGGTAACCACTTGGTTATCAAACTGATCCGGTTGGGGATTGCAACCCAAAAAATCAGTCCTGAAATTTCTTAGTTAATTTCTGATCCCAATCACGGATTATATTTCTACAATGAGTTAGGATTATGCGTCGCACAATATCAGCCACAATGTCCCATTTGCTGCAGTACGTGTTCGTCAATACTAATAGTAATATGCAATAAAATAAGGTGAAACAGTGCGATTGTTAAAATCCCTATTCACATTCAATTCTAAATGAGGGAGAGATCAATGAACACATTGTTTTATAATTAGGAAGGCATAACGTAAACATTGCTGGTAACATTGGTAAATATTGCTTGTCAATAAGCAACAATACTTGAAATGCGACATACTATAGCACGATATAGACTCTAAATTAGAGCATGTGGTCATGGCATAGAGCATGCTCATTGCGTAGCATTATAAGCATTGTTTACGAAACATTGCTCAGTAGTGCGTGTCGTACGAACTGCCAGCTATCTTTGTATCTTGTGTGTTAGTGTTGATGTACTATGTGGAAAAGGATCATTATTACATAGTCATACTTCCGAAAAGAAAATATTTTGAAAGTGAAACTTACGAAAATTTGTTATTTGTTATTGAATATATAATTTCTCTAATATTTCTGTTTATATTGAGGTTCATGCCATCAATTTCAACTTCAAGATGGTTTAATAAATGCTTTAAAGTTATTGCAGGGAACAGTACCAAGTTCTACTACTATCATTTCTGATCATTTCTCCATGATGAGAAATTTAATCCGGTAATTGCTGAAACTGAAAGGTATATTTTTTCGCATCTGCCAACTAATAATTAATTTATTAATTACAAATCGATCATTCATAAGAAATGCAGCTCATAGTCGCCAACTATAATTTCGCGATTCCTTCTTTCGTGTGCAATATCAATACTAGTTTCAGCTATCTGTTCCTTGCAATCTTCATTCTGCATTCCTGCTTATCAGACGCCATGCCCATGGTTGCCACCAGTTTCAGCGAACTTGTGAAAATTAAGCTACGATGGCTTCCGCTATTTTATATGAGTGGCATGGGCAGGGCTAGACACTTTCAGAGAGAGGTACGAAATTGTTATACCATATACTAGTTTTGTACCTGCTGCTGCAGTTTGGAACGATGTCGAAATAGTATAGTGCGCGTATGTGAGTGCCAGTGAGCAAGTCTATAAAAATGTCTTCAGATGACCAGATTGAGATGAGAAATACCTGAGATGAATGATAAATATTCAGGATTGTTGTAATTTCAAGACAAAAAGAGAAATATTGAGCTGTGGGAACATCTGCAATAGTTTGTTGCAAATTTTTGCTTTTCCGCGTCCGACATGTCATCTGGATCCACAGATTCATACTAAATCAACATGATCTGCATTAGACACAAGATCACACGGTGACTGTATTTCCTTTCTTGGTAACAATGTTTTTCCGACTGGGAGTGGGAGTATGATTATCGACAGTCGATTGACTCTTAACCTCGATTGCAGGTATCTTGTCCTTGCTACGTCTTGGAATAAACTTTGCTATTCGTAACACTAACACTTAACAGCAGGTGTGGCCTAGGAGTCGAGCAATAACTGAAGAATAATAATGATATTTAAAGGGCAAACAGGTGCAATTTTAGTTAGGACATCCAGTACAACAACTTTTCTTCTCAATCTCATGCTTAAGATTAAGAATTGCAGCTCTAATTCTAATTAATAATTCTCTTCGAACCAGTTTTTTCTAAACTCCACTTACTCCGAATTCGACCAGGTTTACGTTTCGCCTACAACAAGTACAAATAATTTCATTTTGACTACTTTAATTAAAAGTCATTAGCCTAAGTTAAGTTAACTGCATCGTCAAAATGATCCATGAGCACAAGATTATAATTAGTATTTTGGGTTTACAGCAGCTGTACGTCGTAAGAAACTTCCTGATATTGCTAAGTCCGAACTCAGAAAGTCTGAACTTCAGCGTTGTTGGGCATTGAAATAAGAACGATATATCATATATTACGACAAAAAGATATACTACAGTAAGTTTTGCAACATTTTGTCATTCCACTTGTTGACTGTCTGCAAGCGTTCTTTTAGTTTTAAAAACAAATACCGGCAGGAAACATGTAGAGTAAGATATATGGATAAGATCCAGGAAAACAAGGAAATGAGATCATTACACTTGATGCTATCCCATCTTGGTTTCTACAAGTATAAAAGCGACAGTTATAAAAAATCTATATGTTCTATATACTTATAGACTTTATAGACTTATAGACTTTATACTTATAGACAAGAGCAGGTCTAGAATCTAGATTGTCCGACATCAGCAGTCAAAAAAACAATGTTTCCTCGCCACCTGTGTCGATTCATTGTCTAATTGTCAGAAACTATAATACTAGAGACGTGTATTTTAGTATTTCGTCATTACGACCGTATTGTCATGGTAACCGCATGTCTCAGTCTAGGTAATGGTCTAATGTTGTGCGATGTGATGTGCACTGTTTTTCCACAATTGTTGCTTTCAAGTCTAGAATTTGAGTGAAATCATTAATTTGCATCCTGTAGTAATAACAATTGACCGACAAGCCGAGTGCTCTTTTGATACTATCATTATAAATTACCTAATTTGGCGATTACGTTGACAACTGGTCAGCCTACAAAAGCGGCTAATGTCAGCAGGCATTTCTCAGTGCCACAAAAAGTTTTCGTCTGGAACAATGTTGTGATTGTACATTATGGCCGGTCAGGCTTGTTGCTTGATTTAAGAAACGTGTTTTAGCACTTTTCGCAGACAGTCAGATAATAGTCTGAGTCATAACAAAACTTACCTAGAACTAACCTAGACACTCCTTATAAAGTAACCTAGACACTCCTGAATTGATATAAAACACACTCACTTGGTGTTTGACAATCATGAATATATGTTACACGATGGACGTGTACTTGTTCGATGGTATGCAGGTTGGTATGTGTATGAGGTATCCTCGCAAGATTAAATTATTTTTACTCAGGAGTCAGGTACTTATTTCCTTGATTCTAAAAGTCTTGTTTTTGTTGGTGTCAAACAATAATACTGTGAGGACGTTTGTTCTGAATGTATCACTAACACATAATTTGATTATGAGCTTTAACTTATATTAACTGACGCCTGTGCCTTGATACTATGATGAGGTGCCGTGAGTTCTAAATATTCCAACATGAAATTGTGTGGAAGTAATAAGTAAAGGGTAGTAGTAGTAGTAATACTCTTCAAATTGTATTACTATTACTCGACTGTGCTGCAGTCATGTGTCACACCGAAGTTTAGAAGTAGAACGTTGAGTTTGTGGCACTTTACATGTTTCATTATCATACTCCAACTTGCTTTTAGTAGACTTTACATGTTTCATTATCATACTCCAACTTGCTTTTAGTAGACTTTACATGTTTCATTATCATACTCCAACTTGCTTTTAGTAAACTTTTCCATTGGCCTTTTTCAAATAGATTTAAATGCCTAACTTTTTAGTTGTTCACGAATCAACTTAGTAGCAGCTATGTGTGCCATGAAACCCAAGTAAACAAATGCTTCCCGGTGACTTTTCTGTCGATTGGATTCGTGTTTGCTTTTATATACACTGCACACGGCAAAAAGGTCAAACAGTACCTTCCAACGCCTAAGAACCGTTTAATAACAGCTAAAGAACCGCTTAAGAGCCGCTTAAGAACCGCTTAGGAACAACTAAGATCTGGCTAAGAACCGTCGAACGATCGCTGAAAACCGGGTAAGAACCGCTTAAGAAAGAGCCGCTTAAGAGCCGCTTAAGAACCGCTTCGACAAGATAAAGATCGGCATCAGGCATAGAGTTAGACGTTAAGCTAGGATGTTGCATTTAATTTCGTTGTTCAGGAGCAAACTTGTTCATGGTATGAAATTAACGCCACCTGTTTCAGTTTAATACAGTTAACATTTTTTGAGTTTTGGACTATAACTATAAGTAGAACTATAAGATCCCAAATTCCTATAACAAACCTCTATTATTTGTTTTAATTTTCGAGGTGATCGAGTCTTCGTCTGAGTTTTTGTTTGATAGTTGTGCTTTAGTTTTACTGATCACATATAGTATTAACTCCATTTTGGGTGCAATTTTTCTGCAATTGCATCAGCATGTAAATACAATTTAACTTGCTAATAGTAAGGTACAACAGCCAACTAGATCAATGGGTTTAACATAAGATCCGTTGTTAAACCTAATGATGTAAAATGCTACAACTTTCAATGTGACTGCATCTACATGCTGATGCAATTGCAGAAAAATTGCACCCAAAATGTCCCACTTCTGAATCCAGAGTGATCGGTCAGATCGCACGTCATGAAATCTATTTTAACATTATCATGATTATGTACAAATCTGCAGTACCACATCATGAAGAATAACTGTAACCTGACCTCACCTTCACATTGTCTGATGACTCTTTTTCTCTAAACCATTTTGTCGGATACATATAGTACCCAGTTACCATGAACAGGCCGATATTCATACTTACTGATACGGAATACGGAATGAGGAAATTTCAACACTAACACAATAACATTTTCTTGAAGCTGTAATCCTATCTTATATGGGATTTAGATCTAATCTTTTAATAAATCTATTTACAAAGGATGAATAGAAAAAGGAATGGTCATATTGGAATACAAATTCACACACAGTAGACGGCAAAAATCTAACAATTGGCATACCTAAACAGTGCCCATCTATAATAAATAGCGCATCTTCTTTGTGAATGATTGAATTAAGTGGACTCTAAAACCTTCGAAAGATTAATGTAAAAATTAGGATTCAAAATGGCAATTGCAATATTTACTCTATTTTTTCTGAATGTAAGAATATAAAATCCACCGATTATATACAATGAAAAACGTCTATACAATCCTGAGTTCGATCTGACATCGTTAAGATACTTAAGCTGCACAATAGTAGACTGAAGATCACATCGAGTAAGTTTTCAAGACAAGTCACATGAACACGACTCGTCATATATACTGGGAGTGGCTTCCATTTACATTCCAGTAACAGATAATGATAATGATATCCTTGCGAAAGTCATCTCACTATTATGTAGTATCATCAAGCGTACCAAATCGAGGCCTAAACAAATCGATGTTAAAGCCTTAAAGCGGTTGGATGACAAAGGGAGGATCTATTTTTGTTAAAGTAGAGCATGACTATAATGAGTTATAGTCCTTCCAGTTATAGTACTTCCAGTTATAGTACTTCCAGTTGCAACTAAGGCTGAGTGATTGAGATAGAAGGGCTATCCACATCCTTCACATTTTGTAGTGTACTGCAGCTATCGTATGTCACAATTGCTCCATTTGTGACCAGGGCGATTGTCAGTTTTTGATTTGAATTGCATATATTTCAGATATCTAAATGAATCGTATATTAGTGTTTTCTTTGTTTGCTTTTAGTTATTGTTTCTTTTTTACAGATATTCATATAGTGACACTAATGGACTTCATAATTCTTGATAGAAGTCGGTAATTTTTTCCATCATGTTACAGCGATTTACTAGGCAATAAGAGGCCAGATACGAGCTATTAATTTCGAGAAGCGCAGCCACGTGATAGAAATGATTTCCGACTCCTCCTAAGAATTCTGACGTCCTTATATCACTAATAAAGTAATCGATAATAACACTTGATGAATATGCTCAATCTAAACATGATCGATTATGTCTGTTTCTTTATTTCCATTGGAAAGCGACACAGTGATGTCACGCTTATAACTTCGTGCTCTGTTATTTGTTATGTTTGTCAACTTAATTCACAAACGATCTTGTTTGCTCAATGCAGACACCATAATTGAAGCGTTCCACGATTTCAATGAGATTTCAACTTTGTCTTGTGTTGAATCCCACGCATTTTGAAAAACCCCCCCTCAGTTTTTGCTTTTACTGGATAGAAATATTTGCAAAATCCATTTAGATTTATCTTACGCGAAAGTTTGGTTTTTCCATTTGTACTTTGCACCCAAACCTAATTCAACTTCTCGACATCAGAGAAGTCTGCAACTCTACCTCAACTCCCTAACCATGAAAACAAGCCTGTGTCTATTACTCCTTTATCTCAATGTTGGCGTGATTGGACGAAGTGCAGACTACAGATTGGGCAGCGAAAAGCCGCTGATGTACAAATCGAACTATAACTCTAACAGAAACAGTAACTATAATTCTTGGTCGGATCCAGAGGACAGCAGTATGTGTTTTAAGGTATGTTTTATGTACTGATAAGTTTTAATCATGTCATCGGATACACACTGTTTGTTTCAAAGTATATAAAAATGAATTTTAATCAAAATTGTATTTGTATCGTTCCTTGTTGCGAAGTTGCCAAGCTAAGTGTTTTGAGATGAATGCTCAGCAACAAAGCTTTTAATAGTGATTAAACCTATTTGATAGTGATTAAACCTATACAGTATACATCAAGTTGTTCAGTAACCAAACTGTAAGTAATCAAACCAAGTACCCTAAATTAAAATTCTAAGAGAGGACTGTCATTTCAAGACAAGAGCTCAGACGACGAGATAGAAGAGGAAATGGCGGCAATGAGCATGCAGAGTTCTTGGAACGGACGGGTACTATTACTTTATAACATATTCTCTGTTGCATCTATTTCTCTTTTTCAGTGTGATCGACAGTTAACTGGTGATGGCTTTTATAATTCTAAAAGACATCAGCTTCAAGACCAATAAGTTTCAACTTAAAGTTTTAACTCCACCTCCCCTCAGAAAGTGGTCTACAAGATAGATAACTTACCGAGCTGCACTGACATTGAAGACGCTAGAACTATACGGAGGATCATAGACGAAGCAGCTGCAGCGTGGAGTTCTGTTGAAGGAGCTAATGTCATGTACGTTTTTATCTAGGTATTTGTTTTTTCTTGAATGAGTGGCTTTTGATGAGGAGCTTTTAACAAGTTAAGCTTTTCTTCACACACTGATCATCCTAAAATGGTAAACTTTTAAACACCATTACGCTTAACTCTGGCGACCCTGAGGTTTGACAAAAATAAGATTTTACAGCTAACATTGACAAAGTAAATATTGCCTGGGTACCTCAGTCTGTGTTGCTCTGTAATCGTAGAGACACGCAGCGCTTGGCAAAATAAATCTTTCACACAGGCTGGTGAACATAGACGATGTAGAAAACGAGAACGGATCAGAAAAGGAAGACGACAACGATTCAGATGAAGAAGATGGAGAATATAACAACGACACAGAAGAAGAATTTGATAACGGTACAGAGGATGAGTTTAGCAATGACTCCGAAGAACTGGATGAACTTACGGTGGAAGGCGACACAAATGACTCTGAGCAAGACTTCCCTGGTGACTACGATGGTGTTGACATCATTGTCAGTTTCGAGCCCTGCACCCATTTAAAGCACCGAAACAGAAAACCTAACTCTTTCATGGAGGATTACGGGATGGATTGTGAGGGGGTTTACGGTCATGCTCACTTTTTTGGTGCGTGTAATTACATTAAAGTTCTGAATTAGAAGGAGCGTAAACAATTACCTTAATTCTAACTGTGGTTTTGTATGATAACTGTCAAAACTATCAGCAGTCACTTAAATCATTCGTCAAGGAAACTCTTGTGACCGCGGAAGTATCGATGAATTTAATTAATATCTGAACTGTCGTTTACTTTAAAATAATGATACACCTGTTCAACGCAAGACTTTCAGGGGACATCCATCTGAACGACCAGATGACGTGGACTGAACGCGTCCTCAGCGACGATGAGATCAAAGTGAACGACTTCATAAGACCTAATCTCTACTCTATAGTTCTGCACGAATTTGGGCATTCACTCGGTCTTAGGTATAACTATATTTTTGGTACCAAATCATGTGTAAATTGCTAAGTAAATTGTTTTGTGTAAATCAGTCCAGCAGTCCTGATATTTTTGATCATCAACTTGAACCAGCCATATATAGGTCAAGTAGCAGTTTAAGTGGTAGTCGACATTAAATCAGTAAATACAGAATCAAATCTAAAACATGAAAAACCAAGTAGACCAAGAAATAGATTTAGTATATCATTGTCCCATATTGCCTTGCCCTGCTTCGTGGCAGCAGGGCTACTTATAGGCAACGTCTAGCAAGTTCATCAAACACCGATAGGCACACGATTACAGAGGCAGAGCAAGAGGACGTTATGTACTGGGACTTCAGCGGAAGGAGAAAGCACGACCGATTAGAAATCAGTGAAAACGATATCAGCAACCTGCAAGCTCTGTACCCTGGTATAGTGCAATATTCGCGGTTTTTTGTGTCTATAGCAATATTGCAATAATAGAGCTGTCCTATGTTTCAATAGCCGCGGTTTTATATTTCTATAGCAATATTGCAATAATAGAGCTGTCCTATGTTTCAATAGCCGCGGTTTTCTTTTTCTCTTCCTGATGCGATAAGAAAGCACAATATATTTTGTTCACCTGTGATTTTACAGAAAATCACGAATTCTAATATGGAAAAATTTTGCCGTTTTATATTGAAGTCTTAAACTGACTCGGATAATCAGTAACACAGCGATATTTCCAGTAAGAGACACGTGCAGGGACGAGGTTGGGTTCTGCTCACGGAACAAGAACGAGTACTGTAACAGTGTCGATCATAGATCGTCCTGCGCTAAAACGTGCGGTCTTTGTGGTTAGTCCAACAAGTCTCTGATACCGATTGTAGATGTACCAAAGTTTAAAGGAAATCTACAAGTTCTTTAACCAATTTTACTCGTTGTCGTAGTAACATATCGTCGGCCAACCTATCTCGATTATACCACCCGTATTTAATCAGCAAGAATTATCCCTTTAAGATATTCTTGACATAGTTTCAGGAACTGAAGACGATTACATGAAGTGCACTGAAAGTATTTGTGAAGAGTCAGGTCACCCTATGAGATCTTTCTGCCAGAAAACTTGTAGACGTTTCGGACCTGACAACTTGAAAGGTAGTGCCTGTCATTTAAAGGGATACAACAGATTATTTTTATACTTATAGTCATGGTTCAGTTTGGTGGAGATTTTAGAATTCAATGATGGCGAAAAGGCGATTTGCGTAAGCAGCGTCAGGGGTAAGATCACGCACTAATTTCAGCTTATAGTTATGGTCACGGCTCAGATTAAGAATTTCCTGATGAAATTATGAATATGATTATGATTGATTCATTATGTTGGCAATATTGATCCCCTTTAATAACTCCACTCTAATAATCATAATTTCAGGTGAGTGTACAGGACTTCCTAGGAACATTTCCCGCCTTGTAACGCAGGAGACATTCCCCGTGTTACCAGGAACCCCAGTAAGGGTGAGCTGTAAGAACGGATACCAACTTGACGGTAATGATGTGATCTACTGTGTAGAGGGGAGACAGTTCTCTTGGGAGGAGGAGGAACCAGAGTGTGAACCTATTCAGAGTAATACAGGTTAGTAAGCTAGATTGTCAGATTGTGCATCAGTGTGATTGTCAGTGAGCGAGTGGGCAAGACTGTAAGACAGCTAATGAATTAGTTATTTTTTATTTGGATTTCGGTCAGTTTCCACTTCTGAGAGTAATACTCAAATACTGTGAGTTAGTCACTGTATCATTATGTTGCTAAATCGCTGTTTAGTCAGTCAAATTAGTGGACAGAAGAGTTATTGATTGACAAATGAAAAAGTTATACATTTCAAACATAAATGTTAAAGCATTTTGTAACACAAGTGGATTAAAAACTTAAGAAGAAAGATCCTTAGAATCGGTAATAGTCGAACTTTTCCCTGCTGCATTGAGGAATGTCACAGTAGTCCCAGATATCGAACCAGGACCAGAAATAGTCCTTGTAACACCAAGGTCTACTGTCATCACCAGGACTGGGGTTCCTGCAGAAGGTGTGTTCTCCTACACCAGCCCAGTTGTACTCGGGAGAGTGGTAGCTGTGTATCACGGGGTAGTCTCTGTTCCAGTTCTGACAGTCATAATCACTGGTCGTTCGGCCGACCCTACCACGGTACTGGACTCCATTTCCAGTGTAACAGTCCATGTCCCAGATGCAGGATGGGATGTCACACTCTTCTGTTTCTGTTTCGCTGATGTAACAGAAAGGCTTGGCTCGGAGTCGGTTTCCATCAGGGTTCTGACAGTAGTGGTTTGGTGCAGCTTTGTGAGCAAGAGGAGTTCGTTTCCAGTTGATACAGGCTTTTCCAGATTTAGAGGTGGAACGGATTGAGCCGTGGTACTTCCAGCCTTGATCCAAACTGCAGAACACGTCATTGATATGGGCGGTGAAGGACCTCAGGTTAGAAAGTCTTCCTAGCTCAGCAACATTGTGAGGGCCATGTTTTTCGGAGAGTCTGGTGTGGTATCCAACCTTGTTTATTCCGTCAAACAACTCAAACTCTCCACTGATAACCTTAGCAGATCTGATTGTGGTGTTCAGGTTCATGTTGTCGTCATAGTAACGGTAGCAGTTTCCGGTCATGTCTTCCCCAGTGCATACCTCAATGACAGGTCCGATACAACCATCAAGGGAGTCTGTTCCATGAGACCAGGTGAAAGCTGTCACTGGACACTGCATGCACTGAACAGCCCCTTCTACAGAACTGTACTGGTGTCTGGGACATGGTCTACAGGCCACAGCATTTTCAATGTTACTGAATGTACCTCTGGGACAAGATATACACCCTTTAACTGGATCTCTATATTGACCAGGACTACAGTTGACATCTTGACACTGGTCCAAGGAAGTTGCTCCTTCCACCAAGGTTTCCTGTCCTTCTGGACATGACTTACAGTCAACAAGGGAAGACATTCCAGTCAGCTCATTGTAGGTACTTATAGGACATGGTGTTGGCTCAGCTGATCCAGCTGGGCAATAGTTTCCAGCAGGGCTTATCACTTCTTGAGAAGTTGAACTACCAGCAGGGCAGAAGTAGCCTGCATCACAGTCACCAGATGGAGCTGACAAACCTTCCTCGCCACAATATTTGCCAGCTGGGCATTGAATACATTCTGCATCGGAGCTTACCGATGCATTGGGATTATAGGTTCCGACCGGGCAAAGAGCTGGAGAAGCAGAGCCTTCAGGACAGTATGATCCGGCAGGACACTCAGATGGGGTAACAGTTCCTTCAGCACAGTAATGTCCTTCAGGACAGACAAGGGTATCAACAGCACCCTCCTTGTCGACGTAGGTTCCTGCAGGGGATGGCTCGCAACCAGAGGCACCTGGTTGAGGGGCGTAATATCCAGGAGCACAAGGTGAACACTCGGCTGCCTTATCATCAGAGAAGTGACCTGCCGGACACTCGGCACACTGAGAGGAGGAGATGGAGTACGATCCAGCGTCACATTCCTGACAGGCTAGCTGACCCTCAATGTCAGTGATTGTACCAGCAGGACATTCCTGGCAAGAAGACTGTCCTTGCTGAGGGTTGAAGAAACCAGCAGCACACTTGATGCAGTTTACAGCAGCAACATTGGGTCCGTAGTACCCAGCAGCACAATCTTCACATAAGGCCTGGCCAGCTTTGTCCTGGTACTGTCCAACAGAGCACTCAACACACTGCACTGCTCCCTCAGCACTGTAGGATCCTGCTCCACATAGGTCACATGACACAGACCCTGACTTATCAGAGTATGTTCCCGCACCACAAGGTTTACATTGTCCTTCAGACTCGTACTCTCCTGCAGGACAAGGCTCACACTGCCCATCCTTCTCTATATGACCAGCTGGACAGACAATCTTACACTCAGTCATACCCTCCTTGTAAGTGTTTGAGGGACAGTCTTTGCAGGCTATTGCCCCGGCATCATCGCCGTACGTTAAGATAGGGCAGATCTTACAGCTCGCAGCTCCTTCCACATCCTGGTAATATCCAGGAAGACAGTCCATACAATCAGTTCCACCTTCGCTTGGACTGTGCTGGCCTTTGCGGCAGGGGAAACACTCGTAGTTACCGGTTTCTTTGGTGATCTCTCCTGGAGGACATTTAAGACATTCCCAGTATCCCATATCTGGAGCAAACGTTCCGGCAGGACACATTTCACAGGCTATTCCTCCTTCTTCGTCATTGTACTCTCCCTCGTAACACAGCTCACACTCATCACCTCCAAGATAATGGGTTCCATCAACCGACCAGGTTCCTCTAGGACATATGGCACCATCTTCTAGATCTAGAATATCATCGTATCGTGTCCTGTTTCCAGAAACCTGGAGGACAAAAAGTAGGCACAGCGCTAGAGTTTTCATCACACGAATTGGGGAAGTAAAGAGTGAGTTGATGGAGGTGGTTTAAAAGAGACTAAATATGATTTAGACGAGCAGATGTGGATCTAGTAAAGTGGTATGAAATCGAACTTGCGGACCGCTGCTTTGTGTCTGGGCAGTTTAATTTGGTCAGCCATAAAGCTTTTAAATCAATTTCTCTTAATCCAGCTGTCAGCCTTGCGAAAATTGTCTCGACATTTTCATTGTAATAAAAATTAGTGCGAACGTTCAGTTTACTTGGTAGATATCGGATATGTGAAGTCGTGTTTAACTTAAGGTGAAGGTTGAGGTTTGAAGCCACTACGCCATCTGTTTTGCAATTCCTATTTAGCAGCTGATTGATTCCCAACGTTAGATCTTTTAATATGCTTCAGGGGACAAGATGGCACATTTATGATAAAATGTATATACCTAATCGGTGGAAAAGTTTCCGGTGGTAATTATAAGGCTAGTTATTAGTTGGCCGGTTAAAAAACATGGCCCGAATCGCGATCCAGAAGAAAAACACCAAAATAAACGAAATTTGGCGATTTTTGGCGAAATTTTCACACGGCGCTTGTCAAAAATTTACGATGAATTTGAACGTATAAGTTTATATTGCAAACTTAATATTGTAACACGCATGATAAAGTTATTCAAGATATTTTTATTGTACAGTGTCTGTGTGCTCTATGAAATAAGACTAATATTGTACTTCGGACTTTGATATTCGCCACGTAAGCAATTAAGAAAAAGTTAAGATAGTTCTAGTAGTTAAATGAAAATTATTAAAGCTAACCCGATTAGACTGGAATTAGGGGCTCGAATAACGGTAATCGGTATCGCTATCTATCATCAAAGGTCTCTTAGTCTACTTTACACCTGTACTTGTAGCAGTGCTAGCGATAGCTTATCTATCGCAGTTGGTTTTTAGAATGAATAACGAAATAGGATAGAACCAATGTATAATAATTTGATACGAACATCCTAACTGATTACTAAGTTTTAATACTTTCAACAACTACTATTATACAAATAATTTGAGGTTCTCTAAAGATGATGTATAAATTGAAGATTTCAAGAACCCAGTCATGTTAACTGTTTTATTTCGTCTCTCCAACCAAACCAAAAGTTGTAAGTTTCAAAATGGTTTATTGGTTTGCCTAGGTATTTATGAAAATCACAGTTAAAACGTGCGAGATTATTGTAAGTTGTAACGTGCCAGATAATTTTACATTAACACAACCGAAAAAATTACCGCAAAAATAGATAATAAACCGAACGGTTCAAAAGTTTCCGGATAAAAAGCGCCCGGTGAAAAAGATCTCCGGTTAAAACTTTGGCCTGACGAGCTCAAATTGGCACATTACCACCGGAAACGTTTCCAGAGATAAGGTATATATATAATAAAACACAAAGTTTGATCTCAAATGTTGGTAAAAAACCTAAACAATCATCAATAAGTGTATTTAATTTGTAGTTTGAAATATATCAAAGTATGCTATAACGCAGTAATACTCTAGATGAGTTGTAATGTCATCTGATCTTATACCATCTGAATCAAAGCAAATCACTAAATCAGGTATGATCGCCAGTCAATCTTAAGTCGTGTACAGGTTCTAAATTTCTCTTTAAAAGCTGAGATGAAATTTATTATCACAATCACCTGTCATTCATAGTCATACCACGAGGATTCACTTTAAAACCGTTGGATAACGTCACAATTAATCATGCATCGGAACTGTTTCACTTTAATTCCTGTCATCTTTTCACAGTGTGTACGGCAAATTCATGTCAAATAAATACAAATCTTAACGTCTTCATTTTCACGAAGTCACTTTGTGAGTCACATCTAGGATTAGATTTATGTATTGCATCTTCCACATGTCAGGGGACACGATTGTCTCCACAAAGACTTTTGGCACTTTCTTTCCAGTTTTTCTGGTTTCTTTTTGAGCTTTTTGCAGTTTTTTTCTCGCACGTCCTTGCATTCTGAAAGAGTTTCGATGGTTTAATTCAATTTTAGATATTTTACACTCATTATTTGAAAAAGTTTCAATCGCCCATTAATATTATTTATTCCGTATCTGTGTGAAGCAATTTACAGATATAACCTGTGAATTGCTCATGCAGCTAATTTCTTTTTATTAAGATTTAAGATATCCCAAATTTGTTTAGCTTTTTGGCGAGCCAAAAGAAGATCAGATTAGCATAATATGATTTGATGCCGGTCTGGTTGAGTCATCAAACTCAAAGAACCTCAGGTGCTAATTACGTTTAACGTCAAATTTTACAAATATAAACTCAAAGTTATAGAACAAAGTGCTTTTGTTCAACAGTTGGTGTCCCACTGCAGCAGTGCCCAAAATCATCTGATCGACTCACTACATCATGCCCAACATTCAACAATGTGATACGTAAGGACGGCCTCCTTGGCAGTAGTACTTCAAATTTACCTGGATGATGAGGTTCACAGGTTTAGTGACAGCGAGAAAGAGATTAGCAACCTAGCAGCTGTAGAGCCGCTAACAAGATCCCTATGACACCATGGACAGCACAATTTGATTGACACGTTCAACTTAAAGTTAGCATGATAGTCGGTCTGGTCATACTAAAAAGGAGAATTTTTAGATCGTCACGTGTTTCTTTTTCTCTCACGTGACCTTGCATCTGCTCATCTAACTCATTTATACCCCTGTCCATCCTCCTCCCTCTCATCTCAACTCACTCGTTACTTCCCCCATTCGTGAAGATGAGAACACTAGCGCTGTACCTATTTTTCGTTCTCCAGGTCTCTGGAAGTGAAAACAGGACAACATTCGACGATATTCTAGATCTAGAAGATGGTGCCACGTGTCCTAAAGGTACCTGGTCGGTCGATGGAACCCACCTTTCAGGTGCTGATGAGTGTGAGCAGTGCTATGAGGGAGAATTCAACAATGAAGAAGGAGCATTAGCCTGTAGCATGTGCCCTGCCGGTTCCTACACCCCAGACATGGGTTACTGGGAGTGCCTGAAGTGTCCTGCTGGACAGATCACCACAGAAGATGGTAATTATGAGTGTTTCCCCTGCGGTAAAGGACAACACAGTCCCACTGAGGGTGGCACCCTTTGTCAGGACTGTCTCCCTGGACACTACCAAGACGAGGACGGAGCATCAGGGTGCAAGGTCTGTTCTGCAGGCCAGTACCAGGACACTCCCGCCTCTACCTCCTGCAAACTCTGTCCTAGAGGGCAGATAACCTTGGTGGAAGGAGCAACTTCCTTGGACCAGTGTCAAGATGTCAACTGTAGTCCTGGTCAATATAGAGATCCAGTTAAAGGGTGCATATCTTGTCCCAGAGGTACATTCAGTAACATTGATAATGCTGTGGCCTGTAGACCATGTCCCAGACACCAGTACAGTTCTGACGAAGGAGCTGTTCAGTGCATGCAGTGTCCAGTGACAGCTTTCACCTGGTCTCATGGAACAGACTCCCTTGATGGTTGTATCGGACCTGTCATTGAGGTATGCACTGGGGAAGACATGACCGGAAACTGCTACCGTTACTATGACGACAACATGAACCTGAACACCACAATCAGATCTGCTAAAGTTATCAGTGGAGAGTTTGAGGTGTTCGACAAGAACAATCAAGCAGGTTACTTCAAACGGATTTCTGAGAGAGATGGACCTGTAAATGTGAATGAGCTGGAAAATCTTTCCAATCTTCGATCTGTTAAAGCTCTTCTTAACGACGTTTTCTGCAGCTTAGATAAAGGGCAACAATTTCACGGTTCTATCCGTTCCACCTCTAAATCTGGAAAAGCCTGTATCAACTGGAAGCGAACTCCTCTTGCTCACAAAGCTGAGTCTAACCACTACTGTCAGAACCCCGATGGAAACCGACTCCGAGCCCAGCCTTTCTGTTACATCAGCGAAACAGAAACAGAAGAGTGTGACATCCCATCCTGCATCTGGGACATGGACTGTTACACTGGAAATGGAGTCCAGTACCGTGGTAAGGTCGGCCGAACGACCAGTGATTATGACTGTCAGAACTGGAACAGAGACTACCCCGTGATACACAGCTACCACTCTCCCGAGTACAACTGGGCTGGTGTAGGAGAACACACCTTCTGCAGGAACCCCAGTCCTGGTGATGACAGTAGACCTTGGTGTTACAAGGCCTTATTCTGGTCTTGGTACGATATCTGGGAGTACTGTGACATTCCTCAATGCAGCAGGGATCGTTTTGATTACTATCGTTTCTAAAAGATTATCTTACTTTATTGTACTGGTCGTGTAAAACTTTTTCAAAAATCCTTCATTTCTTTTTGTTTCTTTTCTCTGCCAAAATATGCCTACCGTATGCAAATATCTCAGCTCTTCCTTACTTCTATTAAATCAAAAGTTATCTAGCAAACAGTAACACTCCCAATGCTATCATTTATTATGCTTATATGGGGCTTTTAGAGTTAATAGGGTCGAAATTCTGATTTGCTGAGGGTAAAACCGTTATAAAAACGCATTATTGTAATATGATAGTCATTCCCGGAAGTAGGTTAACTCCTCCCTTTTATTTATCCTTGCCTCTTTTGTCCAACACGCTGTAATACCAATAGAAACTTAGTAATAGTAAAACACTCTAAATAGGTTGTCGTGGTTAAAGATAGGCATAGGAGTTAGGAATAAAACAGTATATATCGTATAAAAATGTATAATTATACATTTTTATAAGTTCATCTCAGATTCTCAGGCCGTCAAGTCTAGAAATGATGAAATGTAAGTGTAGTATGCTCAATTTGTGAGGTTCTGCAGTGATTGTATACAACAACCAGACGGGAACTTGATCTTGCTATATACACATTTTGGTCTTCCATGAATAGTATTTCAGATAAATCCATAGTTGTATCGACTCAAATAGTCTAATCTAGCTGAGTAGATAACTTGCAATAGCTTATACAATTTCAAATTTTACTCTGAGCAGCTCTCATACTATAAAATATTGGCAGAAAACTTTGATATTTTGAAAGATAACGCCAATTATCTGAAAAACTGATTTACTTTCAGTCCGTCACAGTTGTTTAATATCACGAGGATTGATTTTCGTCAATTTTTCTTTTAAAATCTTATACAGATAGATATATTCATAAGATATATTCATAACCTATACAACAAGAATTTTGAACTCGCAGAGGGCAAGTATATACTCAATTTATAGATTTCAGAAGAAAAACCAATGTTGATATTGAAGTTGAGATCAGACCTCTGGAAGTTCAAACGCTTCCTAGCTTGATTACTTCCTTTGATTTTTCCCTTTCCATTCGTTCTGATTTTATACTTTGTACACGAAACCGTTAAATGTAGTCAAAGTTTGTTTTTATGTATTTAAATTTTATCCTATCTTATTATCTAATTTTGAATGTATTTATCAGGTTCTATTTGCAAAAAAATCCCGAATTTTCGATCGAGAAATTTGTTTATGCAAGACTTTTATGATAGTTGAAAAGAAATAAAGTAGTAGTAGTAATAATTAATTAATAAGATTAAGCATGCACAGCAGTAATTTTGTTGACTGACATCTTTGATGAATTCCCTTGACAGACTTTAGAAGTAGAATGACGAAAATTCTTGGTGCTATCATTTTTGTCTGCGTTTGTGGAGGAAATATTAGAAGTGTCTTTTGTAGATCTTCTAACCACGATATAAAAGTATTTAAAGCTGTAATAGAGGACAAATGTTTCAAGGTAGCATATGTGGAAGCTTTCATCAAATTTGTCTATTTCTCAATAAATTTCTCGTGAAATCAACGATGAGTTAGTCACTGATTATATAGTTATACAATCAAACCGTCAAAATTACTTCTGGAAGGGCCACCAATTGTCATTTACTATGACTTTGAGCAGGTAAAAATGAACGCAAAAAAGTTATAACCGTTGCTTATTTTCAGAAAGAGTCCAAGTTGAGGGTATTCACAACGAAGTGGAAGATGAAATTTCGGATCTCAATCATCAAAGGGCTTGGAACGGGAAAGTATGTGCTTCAAAATTAAACTGGACTATTTGAATTTTACTTGGCAAACAAAGATAAATTAGATAGCAAAGGTTTCAATAACTTGCAATTCTAAACACACATGATTGCTATTAACTTCAACATTTCATGTGAGAATTCACTGCACTCTGAAATAACAACTCACAGATAACAATTCCTCGCCATAAAATTTAACTTTCAGAGGGTATTTTACAAGATAGCCAACTTCCCAACCTGTACCGAGATAAGTAACAGAGCTGTGAGAAGACAGATTGATGAGGCGGCAAAAACTTGGAATCAAATCGATGGAGCTAATGTAATGTGAGGGATAGTTATAAACGTTTCAAGTTCTGAAAATCTTCAAATATTTAATAGTTCATATTGTAAGTAAGTAAGTAAAGTAAAGTAAATAGTATATTCACATAATTCAGGCTAGTGAACATTGACGATTTTGAGGACAAAAACGACGTGGAAGAAAAGGACACCCAAAAGGAGGAGTGGAGCAATGAAATAGATGGGTTATCAGAGTCGACCTCAGCGAACTCGAACGGAGCAGCTACGGTCGATATTTTAGTCAGTTTTGAGCGATGTATACATTTGAAACATCGAGACAGGAAACCTAATGCACAAGAGGAAGACTTTGGGGAGGGCTGTCACCAGGTGTACGCCCACGCACATTTCTTCGGTTAGAAAAGCAACTTTTATAAACAGTTCCACGCAGACGTGTTGACTTTTGCTATAGTATTAAGCTTTGTTTAGCCTAGTTTCCTGAATAAGCCAGTTTAAGCTGAATAGCATAGATAGAAAGGAAAATAACCATATAGCAAAATAGATAGCAAAATAACCATAGCAAAATAACCATAAAAGTTACTAAAAAGCGTATTAATGTAATTTTCAGGTGACATACACTTCAATGATCACATGACATGGACAGACAGGAATTACAACAACGAGGAACTGATGGACTCAGGGAACTTTCTTAAACCTAACCTGTACTCTATTGCCCTGCACGAGTTTGGACACTCTCTTGGTTTGAGGTAGAGTTCACTATAAGTCCCAGAAGGTGTTGTCTGTCAATTATTTTCAGCAGAATGTCCTCAGTTGTCAGCTTATAATGTTATAAACATAAATTGTCTACCACGGTATTGCAAATTTCCTTACTTAATGTTCCGACTTCAAGGGTTTATAATTCAAGAATTTATACTTATAAGTTGTAGACAACCTCGGCACCTTTTTAAATGCAACCTTTAAGACTCAGTTGTGGGCGATTTTTGGAGTGAAATCTGTCGCAAATAATACCATCTTGTAATTTTAAATTCAAATTATAAGATAATAGGAAATGAAGGAATTAGGATCGTTAACTGCTAAGTTTATTGAAATTTTCCTATTTCAGACACACGATGTTACCAGAAGATGTCATGTATTGGGATTTCAGCGGTAGGAGAGTCTACGAAAAACTGGAAATTAGTCAGAACGATATCAGTGAACTTCAAAAGACATATCCAGGTACATATTAGCATTTTAAGTTTTTAAATAATGATTATACAGTGCACGAGTAGTTACCTGCACAGCATATCCGTGATATTCATCTTATAACATTCCAAATATTACCTGCACTCAGTTAGAGAAAAATGTAAAGATTCGGCCGCCATCTGTTCTTTGAAACCCGGCAAATACTGTAACGATCCGATCACCAGGCCATACTGCGTGAAAACATGTGGCGATTGTGGTAAGTTGAATAGTCGATTGAGTTGGATCTAAATGATATCGGGATAGTTATCGCAACTCTGGTGGGACCCTAATACTTTTTGCTAAAACTCATGCCCTATAATATGCATATAATGAAAGTCTATAGAGGAAGGTATTTCAATTATTTTACAACAGATTTGTGTGGAACGGGCCTGGTAGATGACTACATTAAGTGTAACGAAGAGATCTGTAGAGATCCTCAACACGAGCTGAGACCATTCTGTAGGAAAACCTGCAAGCTCTGTGAGGAGGAAGCAGAGCTAGGAGGTAATAAAGCCTGTTTTTGCTGGGGAGGGGTCGTATAACTTTTAACGAGAACTTGAGTGTCTTGTATCGAAAGCGATGTAGTAAGAGTTAGAAGCAGTCATTTTGTAACCTAGACCTTACAGTTTTTTGGTTGATATCATCTGAATTTTGTTTCCGTAATTTTACTTCACGGGATTTTCTAACCCTTAATAACTCCCGTAAGCTCAATCTTCTTTTGAAACCATCAATACCTTACACCACGTGTGTATCATCGACACAGCACCTGCTTACAGGTTCCTTGTTTGAATTGACTTCTATCACAGATATTGAGGAGTGCAGCGACAGCGAAGATCGTGATTGCAACAGTTTGAAAGGAAGACAAAAACGAATTGAGAAGAAATGTCAGAAAGAAAGTTGGAAGGACGCCTGCCCCTTGACTTGCGGAGTTTGTCCACCTGGTGGGAAGATTCCCCCACCAAGAAACATTGTGCCGTAGTTCTCGTAACTTGGTTGGCAGACTTTGACATGCATGTCAAGTTAGCATTCTTTTTACTCACGCTTCAATTAAATCTACTATTTTTATTTTGAAGTACCTAGGACACCCGAAGTACCTATAATTAGCAAGCCATTGCCATCCAAATAAACAGATTTTTTGCTTGATTTATTTATTATAGAACACCCTAACATTTGGATCTCTTACTCTTAGCTTAACTATAATTCCTTGTCAGGAGTTTAATGAATCAGTCGTGTGAATTTGATATCTTTAGATTATGGGGAAATGCAATTAACCAAATGATCACCCTGTTAAAGACCGAGCATTTTAATATTTGAACTTTCCGGTTTTCCGCCATATTAAATTCCTCAAACTTGTGAAAAACCGGCGCTCATGCAGTGTTTTCAGGCTATTCATTTTCTTTTCCTCAAGCATCTTTCATTACGTCATTATCGCACAATACGAGTAGCAAGAGATAAATTCAATATTGTTCTTGTTTTCAGTTTGATATTGTTTGAAGACATGATATGGTTGGTGTTAAGTAAATTATTACCATTGGTCCTCTCATACACTTGTTCTGAGTACTTGTAGTTGTGATCGAGATTATAGTGATTTTACTTATTTTATGAGAAATATTTTTCAATCTATTATTTGTCAGTCAGCAGCAATTGATTAAAGTTGTCCACACATCAAAAAACGCATTTTTGATTAAACGGCGCCTGACTTGGATAAATCACATTGACAGAAAATAGACACAATACTCTATTGTATTTTACTCCGTTAACCAATATCGATGATCATTTCTCATTCATTTCAAACCCACAGCTACGCAAGACTTCTTTTGACTCTAACTTTCTAACCGCTATTCATACAAAAACAGGCTGATCACAAAAAATGAACCACCTCAAAGACACACTATCTCCCCACACAATCCAATCTGGTCGTGGTCTCGTATCAAATCTACGGTAACCCACTGCGAAGTGCCACCTTGCGTGTGCTAGCCTGTAAAATGAGGAACGTTTCATTTGATTTGCAGCTATGGTAACCATGGTAACCAACGTGGGAAGGGAAGACCTTTAGCAAGTTAATTGTATGGTAATGGTGTATTTCAAGATGTTCGAGGACGGTGAGTGGTAGCCTTGTATCATTGCATCGTAATATTTGTTTTCACTGCTGAAGCTGCGTGTGTCACGTGACAGACAAACCTTTAAAATAGCACGCCATGCTCTATTTTGTCGCTGTCGTAGTATTTGTTATGGTAAGTATCGGTTGTGTTGAACAATCAAATCATCATAGCTTTAAAGATTGTGAAATTTTATCAAGCTTTAAAGCCTTAATAATAACATGAATCGCCGAAATGTATTAAAGGTTTAAAAGTGTCGTCAACATTGCTCACTATAGGCTATCGATTTTCTCGATATTAGGAAGAACTTCGTCAGTTGGATGCCATTTTACTCGTTAGTCGTTTCGTCACAACTGTGACAGTGGAGTCATATTACCCTGGTTGCCTAGGCCGAGTACTAAGCAAACTGCATCCTATCAGGTTATGATTTTATCCATAATACACTTTGCCCGATCAGCTGTAGTGCCAGTGGTTTTGTGCTTTTATTAATGATTGGCTATAAACACAATTTAATTTTCCTTCCATGCGTAACGAATGAGAATAGCTCATTGTCCCTATGCTGTGGTATGCTCACGTTTTTTGCATGCCGGACGTGGTCGACTGGTTGGCGATCGACATATAAAGCTGATAATTCGTATCGCCATATCGCCATAAACTTTAAGTTTTTTCGTGACAAGAAAGACTTGTATTTTTACAAATACAATATATAAATTTACCGCTCAATTTCTAACTCGAAGACCATGGTACACGACAGAGATAACATCAGTACCTAGTATCGAGCAATTAAAAGCAGGTGATGGTTCAAGTTCTCCCTCTATATCGTCAGAGAAATATACAACTTCCCCCAAAGGCTAAGACTCCGTCCTCAGTAAAGAACAATCGAACGCACATCCGCCAAGTTTTTGTCCAGGTTCGAGATTGTTTGCGGTTTCAAATAGCATTCGTCGAATATTTGAGATATTCTGAAATTGGAACTCGGAGCTGTGAAAAATTTTAAAAAGTAGTAATTTGATCAACTTACTCAGGACACAACCGAAAGGTTCGGGAAAGACCCGATCTCAAACCTTTATTGGGAGACATGTGACAGAGAGAAAAGACTTGTCGAGAGGCGAAGTCTCTTCGAGAGACTTTCTCAACCAAGGTCAGAATATTTATAGAATCTTAGAAGAGTATCTTAGAAGAGTATTTCGGCCTCCTTCGTGTCTACATTATACATTATACATTGCCATTATGTACTGATACATTACATTGCCATTATGTACTGATTATGTACAGGTACAACGATCATGGAATGACCTATGAAAGGAAACCGTCGTAGAATCGTAGATACTAGATTCTGATATTTCACTTATGCCAGCATTCTTTCCGCATCATGTCTCATTCAATTCCAGAACATTCCTTCCGCATGTCTCATTCAATTCCAGAACATTCCTTCGTGAATCTTCACTTCACTTCAGGAGCACGCCACCAGAGGTGAAATATGACAGACTACACCTGTCCGAATCCCAAAGAGCTTTCAGACGAGCAGAAATAGGCAGACACTACGAGACATCCCGACCGGGGACAGCTAAGTCCTCCCGGCCAGGAACTGCCCGGTCCTCAACGTCTAGACCCGGGACTGCAAGGGAAGGGGGAGTGAAAGGGAGAGATCAGGGTGGGAAGAGAGTAAAGGAAGAGGGAGGTCCGACAAACCACCTGGAGGTCAGCCCCGTCAAGGTAGATTGTTTTGAAGTTATAATAACTGTTAGGCGCTCTTCTTTAGAGTCTACAAAAGACTCGTAGAGCTTGAATTGCATTAAGAAACGTGGGACAGTATAACTGAATTGGATTTGTTAGATCCGACTATCTCATGCAACAAACTTGAACTAAACTTTACCAAACCTCAGAAAGTTCCCGAACGATGCGGAAGTGCCCCAATAACCACGAAACTGACTACAAAAACGTGGAGCAGACCGTCCAGTGCTTTCCATAAGAGATGTGTCGAGTCTACTTGCAATTTTCATTCCAGGGTCGGTTACAGTTTTAGTCTGACGTCAAGTTTAGCCTAAGTCTGACGTAAAATGTCATGCTATTCAGTTGCAGTATTCATCGGTTTGGTTCAATATTTCTCTACAAGAGATTAAGTACTTACTTACTTACTCGAGTGATTAAGTGATTTACGACGATTTAGAGATAGAGCAGTCAAGGAGTTAAAATCTTTTACACTAGACGCTCGCCAGACAACCCTACATAGCCAGCAAAGAGGAGGCTGCGAACATAGTGAAAACCAGGATAAAGCAACACAAGGAGGTCCTGGTGGCCGTGTTGGACTGCTGCTCCATTGTTCCCGAACTTTTTCAGAGAAGTCTCCTTACTCAGGTAATGGATTACTGTTACATATGACCTTTAGAAGCCTGTGAAGAGTTTTGAGGTAGACATCTAACGCTGCAGAATCAATATCTGTCTATCTTTAGTATCGCATTATAGCAGGTAGTATCACTTTAATGCGATTCTTGTTTAATTAGGAGGAGGTAAAGAAGATTCTATCTCTTGAAACGAAGCAAGATCAGAACCGTCGTGTCCTAAGCATCATCGTACATAAGGACCCATGGGTGTCTTACAACATTCTAGGTGGAAAAACTTATTTTCAGATACCAAGACTTATCTATATATTGGCAACGTATTGTTTTCATTAGTAATGAAAAGTCCTAAAAAAAGTCCTAAAACGTACTTATGTTGTTCACTATGTTGTTCACACGATGTTGTTCGCACGATTTAGACGATTTTTACACAACTTTACACTTTCTGGCAGAAGTGATCCGAACTCGACAAATGATTTTTAAAGATATGCTAGAAGTGCCCGGACTTCAACAGTTTATATCAAGATGTGAGACTGAGGAATGGGGCAAGGAACTCCAGAAAACTTTGAGATTGCTCAAGATGGACCCTAACGCAGGTTTTACTTTTAAAAGTAAAAAACTCTATAGACTGTAATCGTGGTTAAATCACAATTAACTACACTTTGTGGAAATGAACTTTGTAACTGCATATCACTACACTTTGCAGCTTTCAAATCTTAGCATTAAAACTTCTTCTAGTCACGAAGCGTTGTCCGATCTGCAAAACTTGCGACAAGAAGAAAAAGAGATCACACTCTGCCAAGCTAGTCTCCCAAGTTGGTCGTGACTTCTCCAACATCACACTACCTACCAACAAGATGCCGCGACCTGAACCTATACCACTGACTAAGTTAGTATTTTCTTGAATACTCAGGTTCTTAAGTTGGGTCATGCTTTATTGACGAATCAAACCTCAAGGAATTCTAAATCAGAAGTTTTAAAGAATAAACGTGAATGGTAGAATGTCATCTCACGTATTATTTTTCAATTATCGCTACTACTACTAGATGAAGAGTTTTGTCAATAGAGCTATTAACGTCATTTTTATTGCATGCTAACAGCTTGGACTTTCTTGCAGTCAGGAGAAGAGAAAGTTACTAGAAAACCTCGAGACGATATCTGAAGTTTCGACCACGTTTTGCGAAAATGAGAATGCGGCCTGGATCAGGGTGCTGCGTGCAGAGCCGGAGATTATCGATCATATTTACAGAGAGACATGATGAGATTATTCAGCTCTGGTGGAGAGCCAAGAAAATTATTGTTTGCAAAATTTAGAATGTTGATTTGGTGTCATGTTATTTGGTTTTCTATTATCATTTTGAGTATTTACTGTAGATTTGATGTCCGCAGTCTTATTTATAATTTATTCATAACCGGAATGGAGCAAAAATGTTGACCGAATTTAATCTTAATGAGACGAGGTTAAATCCATGATGATTTGATTTAAGTTTATAGGTTGATAGCTCCTGAACAAAACTTGTTAATAAGTTTTCAGTTTGGTGCGGCCGTTATCGTGAAAGTGGAAATAAGCAGCAAACACAAATGACAAACGCTCATTGACGAGATTACCGTTCTGCGGGGGTCGGGTGTCAAGGCGACAAACGCTTATGAAGACTCAACCAAAAGCATCTATTCTCAGATACTAATTCGTCACTCCCCTGTAGAATAGCTCTGATCGAATTTAATTTAAGAATATAAGTGTGCGCGCCCAATTTAATTTAAGCAAAAACACGCGCGGCGCGCAATGACATGACATGACAAATTAACCACATTTTTGCGCGCCTGATAACATCTAAATCGGCTTCGCGTGTTCCATCAAGTTTGACTTTTCTACTTTGATTCAATCAGAACTAACATGACTAAAACTAGCGTCCTGCAATTATCTCACTTACAAGACCAGTGAGTAACTAGTAACAACTTGAATTTGCACTCACTACTACGTTCTCTCGCCATCCCAGGAGTAACCTGATACCACACAGATCTATCTAAAACGACCACAATTAAAGGTAGTCTCCCATGACAACGGAAAACAAACAGAGCCATTACTACGGCGGCGTGCTCACTCCAGCTCAGCTAAATGCAACCGTCATAGACATGTCTTCACCTTGCATTAGAGGCACAAGTGTCCGTTGTAATGCTTAGATAAACCACAAACTTGCAGGTAAGACAGATATCATTATATCATTTCTGAAGTCTCAGTCAGGTTTCTAGTAACTTTATACTACTTACTTGTTTACTTGGACCATTAACCGCTTTATTGACTACAGCTGATATTTCGATAGTTTTGTGTTACTATGGAGCTATGGAAATAAGTGCAATGCTCGGTACAATATAATAATTCATTATTCTTCATGTTATCATGATATTCTATAACTTCTAAAGTATAATTTGAGAAGTAGATCATTATCAGATTACAGGATGGGGTCGAACCATGACATAAAAAAAACACTTAAAATATGTCCAAAAACAGTTTCAGAACAGAGAGAAACTTAACTCTCCTATAATAACATAGTAACATACGGTACAGTCAGGTAGTAGGCTGGGATATATCCACCCAGTAGTTAACTCTAGTAACCGATATCATTACCTACTCTAACAAACTTTATCATTATGTACAGTTATAAGCCATCAGTTATAGCCAAAGCTAAACAAATTCTACATTCTATAATATCATGGATTTATATTGTTATATTGTCACGTTGTATTACAATTTTGCAGCAACAATTAGTCTAATAGGCTATTGGTTTTAGCCTAAAGATTCAGAAGTTCATCCCAAAAACCGAACATATTATGCAGACAAATCACAAAACCATTTGACTCCGCTATGGCTCCCTCGTACAAACATCACGCCAATATACGACCAATTAACAATCCTTTTCTCGTGTCGACACACAGTGTCGTTAATCTTAGGGATGAAGACGAAGAAATTGCCAAGGTCGCTGCTCCACCACATAAACTATCGTTACTCGCACTAGACTAATATAGTTTACACTTCCTGTAAGGTAACTAATGTCCAGCCTATGTTAAATGTAGGCACTATATAGAGCCGTCAGAGAGTAAAGAGTGTTATTATATAAAGTACTCCGTCCGTGTTGGGCAATAGCAGATCTTATTTCTGAAGTGAGACGTCTTTGTTCGCCATCTAGCTTTAAACATGAAGTAAGAAGGGGAGGGAGGGAGGGAGG